>JAVYIG010005084.1:0-145083 GCA_035222895.1 Strongylocentrotus droebachiensis | reverse complement strand
AAAACAGAAGTGTTTTAGGGACTAATTTTTTAGTGCTTATAATACATCCACAGGGGCATCCAAATATATAAAAATTGTACAGATTCACTATCCACCCAATTTTCAAAATTTCCCAAAACTTTGTATTACCTTTAATCTTGTCTCATATAGGGTTGTTTCATTTACTTCGTTTTCTATTTATATATGTATGTATTATGAAAATGAGATAGCAAAATGGGTATATTGATGGTCATCTTGCGAGTAATAACCATTAACTACTCTCATCGGGCTCTCATCATTATTTTTTCTCTTCATTTTTTGTTTGTGTGATGGTGAATTATTGGGGGGGGGGGGTATATCACCCACCCCCCCCCCCCCCCGGGATCGACACACATGCCCTTGGCAGAGCATTTGTTTTAAAAATCTAATCCATAAAAATAAATGTTTTAAAATTAAGCAATACATAGACGTATGAACCTAATGAATAATGACCTTTACATATATTGAACGTATCGCCCCGGTCATCGGATTCATGCAGGCTTACCCGCACACAATGTAAGGACACTGTCAACTCCCTGTGGAGCAATCCGCAGCCAGGCGTTATTTTACAAGCGCTCATCCAACCATATCAACTTTCGCATCCCCATTTAAACACCTTGGTGGAATGTGGCAATTAAAGTACAAGTCCACTCCAAAAATAACCTACTTTCAATAGAGGCTGAAAATCAGACAAATCAATCAAAAAAGGTTTGAGCAAAATCGATAATTAATAAGAAAGTTATGATTTTTTTCTAAAGTAAGTCAAACTATAGAACAATGGAAATCCCTACACAAATCCCAATTTGGTTATCAGTTTGTGACGTCTTGTCCTCACTATTTATCAACTGCTTTATATAGTTTAATCCCATTAATTTCTCTTGTTATCCCCCGAAACTTGATTTCCCCATGCCTTAAATTTGCCCAGGTTTATGATCTGTTTCATACTGCGTGCATGACATCGCACAAAATCTGTTATGAACTTTGAAGAATTGATATTTTGTTCTGAATATTGTATATTCACAACTATTGATTGTTATCTAAATAGTTTATCAAAAGTCACATTTGTCATGATTCAACTGAATTTTTTTTACTCTATATTAGTGCATCTACACAAAACATATTACTATCAATCTAACTTGGATGTTGGTGTGAAGAAATAAGATTCTTAGGGGGAAAATAGGAAATGAATATAAAGAAAACAATTAGTGGATAGAGAGGGCATGGCGTCACAGACTCATGAGTGAATTTCCAATTTGTCTTGTGATTTTCAATTTTCCATAGTTTTACAGACTTTTTCAAAAAATCATAACTTTCTTATTAGATATTCGATTTTGCTCAAACTTCTTTGATTGGTTTGTCCGATTATTCTGCTACTATTGAAATTGAAGTAAATTATTTTTGGAGTGGACTTGGCCTTTAATGATTGCCAATTAAAGGATATTGGTGCCATGGCGGGACTCGAACCACGTACCTTGTAATCTGCAGTCGGGTGACTTATCCACTAGACCACAACACCACGATCTATTGCAGCGACCCTTCTCTGGTAGATGTATTATGAATAGGGACCCTTCTGAATAACGACCCCCGATTTTAGGTGTCATAAGGGAGATATATAAAGGGAGATGAGAAACACGAATAAGAAAGAGTAAGAGATCAGAATGGAAGAAAAGAAATGGGGGAAAGGAAGAAAGGATGAGATGAAAGTAGCAAGGTAAATGCTTAATACAGCATAATGACCTTCCTTACATTAATGTACTTCTGATATTTCACCAAGTTGAGTTCCAATGTGCATCATCCTACAATGAATAACAGATGTTAGGTACACACTATAGTGAACCGAGTATTTGGCAAGTGAATTATACAAATATGACCGTACCAAACTGTACAAGTACCAGTGTTATGTTATCCAAAAAATGTTTATGAGTGGGAATTCCCACCCCTAAGGGGGGAAAAATCATAAACATTTAACTTGTTATAACGAAAGGGATTGCTGAGATGTGCGTGGGTGAACGGTTCGGTTAAGCGGAAGGATAACAAGTGCAGAGGTTAACATAATATTTCCTGTTATGAATGTCAGTGGGAATTCCCACTCGATACAAAATGAGATTTTAAAAAAATTCATTCAACTATATAGCTGAATGAAACATTATCGTTCGCCTCTCATTGAAAGCGATAGTAGCCCCGTGCCTGTTTGAGCTGAGAGGAGCAATTTCATAAGCTTACACTTATGATAATGGCGTTCACATGGATAAGGTTAACAAACTGGAAATACACAAGTTGAACCCCAAGAAAGTGAATTAAGTGTTTGTAAAAAGGTTAACATAAACGAATTTTGCAGATAGTGAAATAAAGAATAGTTAAATATAATAATCGCCTCATTATGAGCTGGACAAAATGTGACGTGAAACTCGCAATCGATTTTGATAGTCCTACAATATGGGAGGTGAGCAGCTGCCTCCTTCCAATTGCTATTTGTAATACTGAAAATATCCTCTAAGTGTTCATGGTATCCCGACATGGTCCTATTGTTTAGTTCTCATGTATATTCAGAACACCTCATGATCACTCTTCCATACTGTCCGTCTATTGGTTCTTTCTTTTCCCGGGATTCTTCCATTATGTTGGACTATTCCATTTTTCTGATTTATTAATGATGTCATAATTTTGTCATTCTGTTATCTGTTGAAATTGATTTTCCTTTTATAATTATATCCAGTGCAACTCAACATCTGATCTGGTCAAGACAGTTTTTTTTTAATTTTCGTCCCGTTTTCATGAAGCTGTTTATGGAGAGCGAGAGTTTATAATTTGATTTTAGCAGGAGTTCAGTATTTGACAGCAGAGATTGAGAGGAGCAATTTCATAAGCTTACACTTGTGATAATGGCGGAGTCTGCTATGCCTATGCAATGTGTGCGTGTTGTTAAATCAGCTACTTGTGGGCGAGGTTTGGTCTTCACTTCAAAATTTGCGAGGGGACAATGTATCCTTGAAGAATTGCCATATGTATATACACTGCTCGACAACAAAAGGGGACGCTACTGTGATTTTTGCCTAAAAAAATGGTATTGATTTTTAATTTTTTGTTATAATGTGATAATAAGAAGTGATAGGGTCTTCATGGCTTATTTTAGGAGTCCTATATAATATTGAAATCCATGTGCTTTCTTTTTATATACTTTTCTTCTTTCTTGGCCAATTAGCGTTAAATCCACTGAGTGTAGAATTAAGAATAAATAATATTTATTAAATGCTATGTCCATGATTGAATTAAACATCGTAATTATTATCATGATAATAATATAGATCTAATATAGAAGTGTAATAATGATTAAATTAATCATCATTATGCTGACTTTTGAAATAAAAGTTAGCATTACTTTATCAATATCCACAAAACTCAAAAGAGGTCAACATGAATCGTTTAAAGTTTGTAACTTTTAGTAAAGTTTCTACTCTTGTTTTTTCATTTAAGGTATTTGTTTGGACCTAGTAAAATACTGCATTATGTTACATTCTAATGACA
This sequence comes from Strongylocentrotus droebachiensis, assembly GCA_035222895.1. NCBI lineage: Eukaryota > Metazoa > Echinodermata > Echinoidea > Camarodonta > Strongylocentrotidae > Strongylocentrotus > Strongylocentrotus droebachiensis. The sequence continues at coordinate 141,540 of JAVYIG010005084.1, read as the reverse complement.
TTTGTTTAGGTTTGAAACTGTTTTGAATATTTCAAGAATTATATTAATAATAATAATGATAACAAAAACGGTGCTTATAAAGCGCTTATTACCACCGAAGTCTCTAAGCGCTAGATTCAAGTCAACTCCAATATTCATCTTACTTTCAGTTCAACTCTAAAGAAGTGTTCCAGTTGCAATTATGTAAGCTACTGCAATAAATCATGTCAGGTAAAAACAAATCTTTTGTTTTGGTTCCCTCCAACATAAACCCATTACCTATATCAGAAATGAATGATTCCTGAATTAAGTCTATGGAAATATTAGAATCTAAGCAGTCAGTGTCCCAGTGAAATATGTCCATTTCTGGGAAAATATTAAGATTTTTTGTGTTAAGTTGCTCAGCATTAATTACAATAAAGTTTACGGAGTTTGGGGCTATGTTATATTTAGTATAGTTGGCCATTAGAAACAGAATGGTTGTTTGAAATTAGTGGTCATTGCAGGAACTAGTATGCAAAAATAATCAACAGAAATAATCAATCAACCCTGAAATGCCTAAACTTCTATGAACAGTTAAATGAAGTGATTTTTACACATAATTATGATTTAAAATGTATTAAAGATATCGAGTATCTTTAAAATGGACCGGTAACACTGTTGAAGGTTGGTGGAAAAAACTATGTAATTTTTGTATAAAATTGTACTTATTATATATATTCCTTCTACTGTACTAACACTCTAACATGCAAAATATTCTCAAACCACAAAGATATTTATGGTTTTGTTTGAAGGCGTAACTGTGCAACATCCTCTCTAACAGTTAATTAATTTTCCCATTTTTTTTCCCCAACCGTTTTTTCGTGAAAATAAGACATAAAGCAGGCTTTTTAAAATCTTTCAACACTTCAATGTTTAAAATCATATATCAAGCAAATTCATTGCTTTGTGACGATTTACATTCACCTAAAATGTTATTAAATTAAAATAATATAGATCACTTTTTCGCAATTTTGATCATTAATAATGGTCTGTTTACACTCAAACTTTCAGATTATCTTTAATTGTACATCTAGCATTGAAGTCACTACTTTAGCACCATTTTCTCTCATTTAAACAATGTTACCAAGTCCCTTTAATGGCTGTTGGTAGACTAACTTAGATTGTCGTTTGGTACGGCTAGTACATTCTTATTTTTATGTTTGTACCCCGTGCAGCGAGGAGACTGGGCAAGATGTCACAAGCAAGACTGCAAAACACTGAAGAGAAGACATCCCAGGATACCTCCAGAATTAGCTGAGTTAGTTCAGCTTCTATCTCATATTATCCAGAAGCAAAGACGATCCCCTCCATGCACTCAGGATGATGAGGATTGTTTTCCAACCACCGTAGACCAGTTGGAATCCCATCATGAGAAGCTGAGCGGTCGGAGAAGGGATGCATTTGAGATATGGTTGTCTTCGTTGAAGGATCGCGAAGATGATGTCTTACCTGAGCTAAGCAGCTTGTTGAAGATGTTTGGGGCGACTATCTGCAATTACATCTCAATATGTAATAATGATCTGAATGACATTGCAGTTGGGATATACTTGAGGTGATTTCTGTTACTATATGATTGATAATTGTTTTACCTGACTCTAAGACAAGTTTGAGCAAAATCGGAACGACTAATAAGAAACTAAAAAGTTTATGAATTTTTAATGACATGAAAAACTTTGAAAATCACAAGACAAATTGGCAACTCACTCATGAGTCTGTGACGTCATTGCCTCACTATCCACTATTGTTTTCTTTATATTGATAATATAAATCTCCGATTTCCCCCCTAAAAATATTATTTCCTCACACCAGCACCCAAGTTATATTGATAGTAGGTCTAGTATGTTTTCATGTGGATGCACTAATTAAGAGTAATTGTTTGTATTCTGTTTAATCGTGACAAATATGAATTTTAATAAACTATTTATATGAAAATTAATAATTATGAATAAACAGTATTCCGAAAATAGTCTCAATTTTTCGAAATTCGTAAAGGATTGTTAAATGTCATGGATGCAATATATGATACAAATCATATAACCTGGGCAAAAGCATGGGGAAATCAGTTCTTGGGGATAACTTCGTAACCTCGGCGTCACTGTTGATAATGTACTGAACATGAAACAACATATCAGGAATACTTGTCGGACGGCTGCTTTTGGTATCTCCAGAATGAGTAAACTTCGAAAATATTTGGACAGACAGTCTACACAACGATTGATCCACGCTTTTGTGACTTCTCATTTAGATTATTGTAACGGATTGTACTTTGGCTTACCGAATTCCACCATTTCTCCACTGCAACGTATTCAGAACATGACAGCCCGTTTCATTACCCAAACCAGAAAATACGAACACATAACTCCTATTCTTAGATCTGTTCATTGGCTACGTATTTTAACTCGCTTTCAGTTTAAGATTCTTTTGTTGGTATTCAAAATTAAACATGGGTATGCTCCATCATATTTAAACAACCTTCTCAAACCTATTGTTCTATCACGTTCATTACGGTCAACTACACATGCTAATTCCCGATACGCCCCTGGTCCCCGAACCAATACCTGTAACGGTGATCGTACTTTTGCTGTTGCAGCCCCTAAATTATGGAATAGTTTACCAATTAGTATCCACCAATCCCTATCTGTAGAGTCTTTTAAGGAAAGTTTAAAGTATTTTTTGTTTAATAGTAATTTATAGGGCAGTTTTGTTTAAAGTAAGTCTCTAATTATCTGTTATGTTATTATCATAATTATGTATTATTATTGATGTATGTTTATTTTACGTTGCACCTTGTTTTTTTAAGCGCTTGAAAACATTGTATTAAGCGCTTTAAATGTAATTTTCAGATGGGATGTATATAATACAGACCACCTAATGTTTTCGTTAGATTATTTTTCTTATTTCTAACCACTTTTTTGTTAGCAAGATAACTTGAAAATGGCTCAATCAAATGCCTTGAAATTTAGCACACATTATGTATAGGCATATGGACAAAGCACAATAAGGTTTTCAACCTTGACCATGAGTGATGACGTCATCTAGGCGCCATTTTGTGATTTTTTTTTTTTTTTTTTTTTTTTTTTTTTTTTTTTCCTTCTTCTGAAAATCAACTCATGATCATATCTTCATAATGGAAAGTCCTTTCTCATTCATATTTATCATAATCAAGTTCAATATCCGTCCGGTCAATTCCAGGTAAAAAAACGTGCTCGTACGCCATTATAAGCATTGGCCAGGGGTGTCGATTTGTATCCGTGGTTGGGGAGGGGGGATGATAGGTGCCAAAATATTTTCGGCAATGGATCAAAGCAGCCAAGAGGTAGAAGCGTGTGGCAGGTTGCACCCCTCCCTTCCAAGTTATTAACTTTTTCAAGCCACCCCCAATACAGATAACATTTCAGAGAATATGGGACCTATGTGGGTCCCACATGGGCTTGCTACCTGGGTTATTATCCTCTCAAGCGCGTAGCCAGGAATTTTTTCTAGGGGGGGCGGTAGTGAGCACGCGAAGCGCGCTCCCTGGGGGGGGGGGTGGGGATGGCTCGACTCTTAATCCTTGAGTGAATCAAGTTCCCCTTCCTCCGCGTGTAGCGCGGAAGCTTTGACGTTTCATTAAATTATAGGATTTCCCGGCCAAATTCGCGAGTTTGTCATTCAAATTCATTTGTCTTGCCCTCAAATTCGACAGTTTTAGTGCTGTCGGGTATATCTCGGGTTTATATTCCTTTTTCTAAATTTCAAATCTATGAAGTTTTCGTTAGAATCTATGTATGTTTCATTCCAATTAATGAACAAATTGCTTCTTTCGCTATTTGGTCATTCGATTTAGCGCAACACGATTTTCTGACATCGCGACGGTGTACTTTTAGCATTCTAATTCATTTGTAGCATTCAAATTAGCACTTTGTGCACCAAAATTAATAGTCAATATACATTTCTCGTTTTTTAAATACTTTTTATAGCTCATTCTTTTTCTTTTAAGATCGTTTTTCATGTGTATTTCATCCTATTTTATTTTCTTGCATTTATACTCTTTATATACTTTTAGATTTATCAGATATTCATCAGCCTTTAAGTTTGATTTTTAACAAAAAAGACTTATTGTACATCTACGGACTTGATGGTCTCAATATTTGTGTTAATTTTCATTTAAGGAAGTTGTTTGTTTTGTGTTTCATCATACATTTATCACAATTTCATTATTGAGGAAGGGTACAATATTGTGACTGGGGTAGGTGTTTTTGTGTCCCCACTTTTCCGAGGTATATGAACATGTCCGTTCAGAGATGCCATATCTCTTGATTTCGCCCCTTCTTTACCTAATGTCTGACTACAAACATATGCTTTGTCCTCAAAATTAATAAATTGAATAACAGAAAAGACCCTAATAGCAAATCATGTATTTAATTGCATTTCTTCCCCTAACATTCCTAACTTGAATAAACATAATTCGAATACGAATGAGAGGTGTTAATTTGAATGATAAAAATGACGCCTCGACAAGTGACGATTAATTTGAATGCTAGTTGAGCAGTTTCTAAATTGAATGACAGATCTATGAAATCCTTCGACCAAAATCCTAAATGAAATACAAAATCGGGAAAATTGAATGATAATTGGCATGGCAAAGCTGATCTGCGCTAACTTAAATGCAAAGTAAATGAATTCGAATGAAAAGCTCGCGAATTTGACCGGGAAATCCTATATTAGAGAAACAAGACGATTCCGTGTACCATTCTCGACTCTTAACCTTGTCTGAATTCAGTTTCCCCCTCCCCCTACCGCGCAAAGCGCGGAAGCTTTGACGTTTCATTAAACTATTAAAGAAAAGAAGGCGATTCGTTGTACCGTTCTCGACTCTTAACCTTGTCTGAATTCAGTTCCCACCCTCCCCCTCCCGCACGAAGCTTTGACGTTTCATTAAATTATTAGAGAAACAAGACGATTCCTTGTACCATTCTCGACTCTTAACCTTGTCTGAATTCAGTTTCCCCCTCCCCCTCCCGCGCGAAGCGCGGAAGCTTTGACGTTTCATTAAACTATTAAAGAAAGTAGGCGATTCGTTGTACCGTTCTCGACTCTTAACCTTGTCTGAATTCAGTTCCCCCCCCCCTCCCGCGCGAAGCGCGGAAGCTTTGACGTGTCATTAAATTATTAGAGAAAAGAAGGCGATTCGTTGTACCGTTCTCGACTCTTAACCTTGTCTGAATTCAGTTCCCACCCTCCCCCTCCCGCACGAAGCTTTGACGTTTCATTAAATTATTAGAGAAACAAGACGATTCCTTGTACCATTCTCGACTCTTAACCTTGTCTGAATTCAGTTTCCCCCTCCCCCTCCCGCGCGAAGCGCGGAAGCTTTGACGTTTCATTAAACTATTAAAGAAAGTAGGCGATTCGTTGTACCGTTCTCGACTCTTAACCTTGTCTGAATTCAGTTCCCCCCCCCTCCCGCGCGAAGCGCGGAAGCTTTGACGTGTCATTAAATTATTAGAGAAACAAGACGATTCGTTGTACCGTTCTCGATTCTTAATCCTTTTTCTTCCTACGTCCTCTTCCTTTCTTCTTTCTCTCTCTCTCTCTTTTTTTGGCCGCCCCCGGCCCCCTGGCTACGTGCCTGTATCCTCTCTGTTTCTCATTATCTCTCTCTCCCACTCTCTACTTCTTTTTTGCCCTTTTGCGCTTCGCGTTTAACATTTAGCTCGTTGCTTTTTAACGCTGCGGCTTTGCATTTGGCGCACTGCATTTCTATGATGCTGTTGATTGAATAAATTGAATAAATCCATCAATACCTGATGAAACCGTATGAGCGAGAATTCAATTTATTCTTGTTTCATATACGGTTTTTTCATTTACTTCGTTTTCTATTTATATATGTATGTATTATGAAAATGAGATAGCAAAATGTGTATATTAATTGATGGTCATCTCGCGAGTAATAACCATTAACTACTCTCATCGGGCTCTCATCATTAATTTTTGTCTTCATTTTTTTTTTTTGTGATGGTGAATTATTTGGGGGGGGATGATTGTACAGGCCATCCCCCCACCTGAAATATTGGGGGGGGGGGGGGATATATCCCCCCATCCCCTCGGTGATCGACACCCATGGCATTGGCATTTTATTTTTGCGCGCGCGTTTTCGTTCGTCACGGCCGACCGCAAATTAATTCCTCCTTTATTTGTTTTGACACGATATTTCTCATTTTTTCCCGAACAATTTGATACCATGTTTATCTCTTTATGACCATTGTTAAGGAAATGAGCGTCCATTCAAGTTAAATGTCCGTGCGCGCGAGCTCGTGTGTAACATAACATATATGGGCAGAAACATGCCTATATAAAATCTTTTTTAGCTCTTTTGGATGCACTGGAATCCTCAATTTGTTCTTATATTTGAATAAAATATGGGTCGGAGATATGATTTCATGTCTCATTTGGCCGTTAAGTAAATCGTGACATCATCATATTGACCTTGGAACTCAAAATACGAATTTGCTTATTATGACGTCAGCATATTTATGGAAAATTGATTGTATCTCTGTAAATATTGAACTATTTTCTTCCTAATGTGTTGCTAGGAAAATCTTCTCCAATACACGTTATTTTTTTATTTTGATGACGTCATCATAGTGAAAATTGCGATTAAAGGTATCATGACAGAATTGTCTTAATTTGCGTGTTATGCCCCAGGGAACGTGAATTTCGTTCAAATCATGAATCTACATGACATTAATCTTTGAGCACTATCAAGCATATTTGTGCTCTATGTTCTCCCAAATTTAGGTATGTTATAGCTGAGACTATGAGCTATAGAAACAGTGGCTTTTGTTTTTTAATCAGGTGTTGGGATCATGTCAACATTTTCAATTGAAAGTTGTAATTGCGGCCATGCCAAGGCCGTTTTTGCATGTAAAGTCTATCAGAAATATTTTGGTCTATTGGTTAAAGATACTATGTCCCTTCTGCAGACAACATCGAATTATATCGAACTTTGCAGGAATTATGAATATGTCATGTATGTCCTATCTGTGAAATTTAAACGTTAGCGGTGTCCTAATATTCAAAGTATGCAAGGAAGCCCGTTTACTTGCTAGACTTCACTGTTAGACACTATTAAGTGACTGACTGGCTTTTTTTCTTCTTTGGTAATAACATACATAAACTGTAAAGGGTACATGAGCCTTTGTCTATATCAATAACCCACTATTTGTAATGGCCAAAATTAAACTGATTGAATCTTTGCGCAGTTCAAAACGTACGACCATTCGGTACAATGATCTGAAAATCAGACTCTTTCTTTTTTTACTTGGTAGCACTTAAGTCGTAGTCGTTATTTTCCAACTTAAAGACATTTTCAAGCCCCCTTTTTTAGGAAAGTTCTAAATTAGTATTATCTTTCACATGCCGTTGGAATTTTACCTTTTTTGATTTTCTTTGTTGGCCTACAAAAAGGACAAATACCTTTAAAGCACTATCGATAATGTCATCCAATTCTAAACAACCATAATTTTCATCGTTTTGATTGTATGTCGTACTTGTATGTTAAGCATGATTCCATTAGCATAATAAACTAGTACCTTTTCTCTTCCCAATCACATACATTAATTCTTTTTGTGTGTAAATAAATGTGTCATTATTATGTCTCTGTTTTAACTGTTCCTGTTTTTAAGAGCATCTATGTTGAACCATTCCTGTGATCCTAACTGTGCATGGGTGAGTGATGGGAGAAAACTTCAAATCAGGACCATTAAAGATGTCAAAGAAGGAGAAGAGGTAAGACCACATATTTTATTCTCAAATACCTCATTTATTTTATTCCCTATGTTCTGGATATGCACATGAGAGGAAATACCCTAAATATTTTTAAAGAAAGGTCATTGACTGTTTGTTTTTTTGTGTGTAAAATAACCAATTCAGGTCTTCTTTATTTTTTCATAATAATATAAACATATTCACATTTTTTGCGTTTGCTTCCATTTCTGGAGAGACATGGTTTTCTAATATTTCTTCTATTTGTAAACGATAATTTAATAGATAAATAAAAATATGAAGAAGTCTCTTTTTTGTTGTTTTCTTTTTAAATTCTTTTCCAACAAAGCTTTTCAAAACAGTAAAAAGTGGATCATTCAAAATAATATTTAACAACTTTTTCTTTGAATTAAAATCAATACTAAACATTAGATGACATGGTTTAAAATTATAATTAGACATGAAATATTTCTTTAAATTTCTTTCAACTTTATTCTAAAACATACTGACTTCGTTACAAAAAAGAACATGTGCATACAATCACCTGTTTTATTACAATTTAACATTGATCATTGACATTAGCTTTCCATTTAAACAAATTATGTGGTATTGCTAAAATATTATACATGAATTTGAAATTGAAATTAATTAGTAAGCTGTCTTTTATACTTTTTAACTTAAATAACCAAACATCTGACCATATACAGGTGTATATTCAATTTCCAAAGTATTACGCCAAAATTCCTCTGCTCTAGATTCTTCGATTTTTGTTTTAATTAACTCATGATATATTCTTTTAACTGTCAACAGTTACTGTCTAACTGAAATCATATCCTCAATTTAAAATTATATCATATACAAACGCTGCGGATCTAAATTTCATATACTCTCTATGTTCTACATTCATATATGCAAGTACTAACATATTCCCAAGTGATTGAATCGCTCTTCTAATACGTGCATATTGACTATACCACCTTCCATCCTTAAATAATATTTTCGCACTTAACTCATTAACTGGGAGAAAACCTTTCCCATCCAATAAATCCCCAACAAACAAAATGTCAGAATTTATCCAATTTCTATAAAAAAGGCATTTTCCTTTTATACGTTACATTTTTATTCAGCCAAATCATTTCTCTACGATAGCTGTCAAAAGTATATGATCGATCCTTTCTTGGGTAGTAACAGCTTTTATACAAGAAAAAGGTCATAATTAAATTATAGTAGAAATGAGGCATCTTGTTTTCCAAAAAACTTGCGTTTTTTGTATTATATTTACAATTCATTATAACCTTTATACCACCAATTTGCTTAAACCAATAGTCAAACATACATTTGCAACCTGCATTTAATTCATCGCTTAGATATTTACAAAACCAAGTTATATTTAACGATGCACCCTTTGTTTGAACATTCTTGAATACTATTTAATACATTTGACCTTTTAACCTTTGCAGGTCCCCCTTTCCATAGGAAATTTAAAAAAAAACTTATCGAGCTCCTTAATTATCTCTTTAGGACAAGACAAGACTTGTGATGTATAAATGATTTTCGACATTATCAATTATTTTAATATCATTATTTTCCCTTTAAGCGTGAGATTTCTCCGTTTCCAAAGATTTAACAGTTGTTTTATTTTTAATATCCTCTGTTCAGACCAGTTCATTTCAAAGCCTATATCTTTATTTTTACAAAAATAAATACCAAGTGACTTAACATAAAGATCTTCCCTTAACAAATTTCCAATAGTATTTGTTGGATTGTTGGTTCCCAACCAGAGGGCTTTTGTCTTGTTTTCATTTAATTGGATTCCAGAATACTTTCCAATTTGTTTAATAATCGTTATAGCTGTATTACCTGACATAACTGTACGAACAAATAATGTCATGTCATCTGCTAACTGTAATATTGTTAATGTTTTCTCATTACAACCAACACTCAAGCCTATGATATTGTTATTTTGTCTAATCTCATTTGCAAGAGCTTCAATGCTAACGATAAATAATAATGCAGATAGGGGACACCCCTGTCTTATACCTCTAGATGGTTTTATATCTTTTGTTACCAACCGTTCATTAGGATATTAAGATGACGATCACAATACATCACCGAGACCCACTTCCTGAAGTTATCATTAAAACCATAGCTCTTCAAACATGAATCAACAAATTTCCATTCTATAGTATCAAAAGCCTTTTTAAAATCGGCAAATATGATTGCACCATCATTCTTATTAAATGCACTATAATCTATCATATCTTGAATTAATTTGGTATTATTAATGCCACTCCTGCCTTTAAAATACCCTACTTGGTCTTCACTGATTAAGTGTGTTAACAAATTTTGGAGCCTGTTTGCCAACACAGTTGCAAGTATTTTATAATCGGTATTAAGTAATGTAATGGGCCGCCAATTTCCTAATTCCATCGCATCACCACCTTTGAATAGCAGAGTAATGACTCCTTTCCTTTGCAAATAGCTAAGCTTACCCTTTGTATAACTTTCATTAAAACTGTCTAAAACAAGATCTTGTATTTCAACCCAGAATTCCTTAAAAAACTCCACCGTTAGGCCATCTATACCAGGAGCTTTATTAATATTCATCCCTTTTAGAGCATTTGTTGCATCTTTAATTGAAATTAATCCCTCACATTCTTCGGTTTCACTACCAGATAAATAAGGATTATGTATTTTCTTAAGTCATTGACTGTTGCTTTATATGGATTCTGCCAGGATCATTACCAACTCATTTCACCATACAAATTTTCAGGGTTAGTCTACCAGTGTTATTAAGATTTGAATCAACACACCCAAATGGTTCAGTTTATATGTGGGAATCCTAAGATACAATGTATATCAGTTCTATATTTTGCAGTGAAGGACGCTTCAACTTTTATGAAGAACTGATGTTTATTCTTTAGATTCTTTAGATATTTGTCACAATTGGAAGATATCACAATGGTCAACATTCATCAATTTGCTGGTAAGTCTGGTCATATAACAAAGAATCAAGCTAATCTATGACCTTGAAAACATGATTGGTCTTTACTTGTACATGCATTAGGCCTAAAATAAAAACTTGTTGTATTGCCCTTTGGGTGCCAAAATATGGGTCGGTCGGTCGGAAAAGTTTTTTATTTTTTAAACTTTTTTTTTGTCGCCCTCTCTGGGCCGATATTTTTCAGATTTGAATGTTTGTTTTTTTTTTTTTTTTTTTCCCGCCCTCTTTTGGCTGATATTTCTCACTTTTTAATGCTTTAATACATGTGTTTCAACGTCATCATTCCATTGATATCTTTTTCACCTCACAATCATCCATGGTTTGCACGAGTGAGAATCTTGGAATACCTTGATTTTATGCATTTGTATTCCATTTAAACAAACAACATACATATTTTGTATTCATTAATATAACAAAATTTAAAAAACGGTAAAAAAAAAAAAACTTTTTAAAAATGCCGACCGTAGATTTTCAGATGTTTGGGTCGGTCGGAAAGGGTAATACAATAAGGTTTTATTTTAGGCCTTATAAGAATAACATGTGCTTATAATTTAAGATCCTTACAACCGGTTGTCGTTTGGTTTTAGTGTACAATCACCTATGTAGATTTCATGATCCCAGCTAAAGAGAGACAGGCTGTTCTGAAAGAGAGATATCAATTCACCTGCAAGTGTGTGAAATGCATCGAAGAAATCAATGTGAGTCTTTACTTTACAGTTTCATTCTTTGTTTTACTCTTCTCAAATGCTGCAAAATATCCTGAAAATAAAATTCAAGTTGTATACCGGTACGTAGTTTTCTTTGAAACTACATGTACTAGATATCTTTGCACTTGAATTGTATAATATTGACGGTCTCGGGATAAGGTCTGCGGTTTCATGAATGATTGTGCACCATTATAACTTCCAATGTTCAAAGTAGTGAACATGTATTGAATGATGATAAGATCTACGCGCTGCTTTACTTTATATTCATACTCAAATTTGAAATAATGATATAACTCTCAAGTAACCTATGCTCATGCATACATTAGCCAAGGCAGTTGATGCCTGCATGGATCTATTTTCAGTAAAGCACTAGATAATAAGTGATCTCCAAAGTCCATATAGAAATTGTTTCACATAACTTGCAATATATGCATTTCAGTGCAAAATAAAAATGTTCTAATTGTCAAGCTTATCTTTTTTACATTCTAATTAAATGTTTTCTATATATTTCAGGCATTGGGGCCAGATGATGGTTTAGGTGAAGAGCTCCGAGGTCTGAAGAAATCCTTGGAGCAAATAAGGGATGCAGAGAATTCACAAGATATCCTTTGTTGTCATTTAAAGTTTATTTTAATATACAATTACTATATATTGCTATATAATCTGTCAATAAGTTGAAATACCAGGTATGAAGTCAATGAATGTTTTTTTCCTTTTGTGTTTGGTTCATTTGTCGTTATTATAGAGTTATTAGTTCGCTTTTTTTATTTGCACAATTCACATTCTACAAATACCTTGCGTTGTAATCTATTTTTCTCTTTTGCTCTCCCTTTCCCCCTTTTCTGCTCGTCTCTGTCTCTCTGTCTGTCTGTCTGTCTCTCTCCTTTACCCTTTCCTCTATACTCCTCTTGCTCTCCTTTTCCCCCTTTTCTGCTTGTCTCTGTCTATCTGTCTCTCTCTCTCTCTCTCTCTCTCATTTACCCTTTCCTCTATGCTCCAAACTCACTGACCCCATGTTAGTCGTCTCAATTTCTCTATATACATTCTTCCAAGCTTTTTGTCCCCATCTCGATCAGTTTTCATTGTATGGGTTTATTCTTTCTTAATGGTGATATTTACATTGGGACAAAGTGTATCAGCTGTGTATACCCTACCTGAAGCCGATGGACTCCTCTAGCAATATTCCAGCCAATCATCATCTCCTGTACAAGGTCAGAGTGGCGGCATTTCTAGCATGCATCGACTCATACGCATGGCAGAAAGCTGTTGAGACTGGACAGCTGAACATAGAGCCTAACAAGTAAGATTAGGTTCATTATACTCACTAAACACATTACACAGAATAGGAGGCGCGATAGCTCAGTCGATAGAGCAGTGGTCTCGTAATCCGGTGACCCGCGTTCGAAACCATTAATTCTCACTACTAGGTCCCCTCGGAGAGGACCTAAAGCCGTCGGCCGTCTGGTTGCTTACTTATGGGGCTTTTCACATATACACTCCGGGGCCCGTACGTAGAGTAAAAACAGATATTTTGGGAATTTTCGGCCGGTGTCCGGCCGGTTGCCGTAAAGTTCCTACGGGCGCTGTGGTGCTGAGTTGGCTGCTCCCAATTCTCCTGGCGTTTTTATCTGAGCGTAAGAACGTAGAAAGCCCATAAAGGGCCCGTAGGGCATCTTACGTGTCCCGTACGGGCTCCGGACGGTGTCCGGACGGGCCCCTCACGATTTTTTTTGGGGGGGTGAATTCTCATGAAAAATCTTTACGGGCGCCTTGCGGTGCTCAAGGGTTCCGTACGTGTACCCTACTGCTCCCCCACAGGCCCCTCAAGAGCCCTGGTTGATATGCACAACAACAGGCGTCTGTCGTCCGGGGGGCATTTGAAACGAATATTGCCCGTGCGGGTCCCTCGCAGCGGCATCTCAAAATGTACAACGCAGCTTTAAATACAGGAAGTGCGGATGCCAGAGGACACATAGTTTAGTGCACCGCACGGCACCCGGCTGGACGCCTTGAGGATCCCGGCAGGGCACCTTCCGGGGGCCATTGGTGCACCTGCTCATCGGACGGAGCCCGTAAGCTTACCGGCCGGGACTCGGCCGGCACCCTACCGGCACCCTTACGGGCGCCTTGCATTCACTCGACCGATTTTCACCGGGCACCTCCCGGGCGCCGCAGAATATGTGACCACACATGCCGTAGAAATGATAATCTGAAGGTTCCCGTACGGTATCTAAATCCACGGCAAGCCGCCGGGTAGGGAAAATCGTACGGGGCCCGGTTTATATGTGACCTAGGCATTACAAGCATTTATGCTTTCTTAGCAGTCAGGTTAAATAACCATCACATTTATAGAACAATAAGTGATATTCAGATTCAGATACATGAATTTTTTTTTCTTGTTAAGATAATGAACAGACCTTAATGGTATATTGATTAAGCCTTTATAAATACTGATCATACTGAGGTAGTGTGATATTTCAGCAGATCTTCCCCCCTATGGCGCTTGGCGTTTTGGGGTAATCTTGCAAGAATACTAAGGATTAAGATATGGGTAGATGCCATGCATAAATTTATAATTGCATGTGCAAGGGGTTTTTTGTTCTTGAGGGGTAATTGTCCAGGGGCTAATAATGTCCTTGGACCCACTGTACATTTAGCAAAACCGTACTTTTATGCCTGAATTTGACTGTTATTTGATTTAGATATCACTTTAAAGGACCATACAGTGTCTCTCTAGGGATTTACCTCCTGAGAATGACTAGACTACTACGTGGCCTGGGGAGACTTGAAGAAGCTCGAAAATATCTTACAAAGGTAACTAACTATTCTATTTATGAATTGGTGGGACATTATTTCAATGAAGACTCCAATATAGTGAATGTGTTTTTTGTTTTTTTTACTGAACTTTTATCTATTTATTTTTTCATTCTGCTCTTTTGACATTATTTGACATTGTATTTAAGTGGAACTGTAGAATTGTGCATTTATTAAAGTTTACTATTAATAAGTGCGGGCATTATTCCATCTTCAAGGATGTTGGGTTGGGGGTGACTTTTTCTGCTTCTGATTTAGGAGGAGGTTAATTTGGTGCCAAATGTGTCTGTTTTTTATATTTTTTATTAAAAAATAATTGTTTTGTTTTTCAGACAAAGAATGTTTTGGAGGTAACGCATGGCCCAAATCATTCACTGATGTTAGAATTGCAAGAAAATTTCTTGTTACCGAAAATACTAAAGACATAAGGACAGAGCAACAGAGAGAAAGATCGAAAGGAAACAAACAAAATACATAAGTTTGAGAAGCTGGCATACAATCCATTCGAAATGTAGTCATCGTAGTTTGTAAATCTAGACATTTGAACACAAGGGCCCTGTTTCATAAAACTTTTTGTTCATTAACATGTTACGATCATTGTGATATTAAGCTTCTGAAATAATTGCATTTGATTGACTGTGAGCAGATTTATCATACATATGTGGCAGTTGTTATTGATAACAAGTTTGATAAAACAGGGCCCACTTCTATTAAAGGTAATGCAAAGTTTTGGGAAATTTTGAAAATTGGGTGGATAGTGATTCTTTACAATTTTTATATATTTGGATGCCCCTGTGGATGTATTAAAAGCACTAGAAAATTTAGCCCCTAAAGTACTTCTGCTTTCGAGAAAAATTGAATATAAAAATTTACCGGTGCTCCCGGTAAATTTTGATAAATTTCAAATAGCGCCTACGGCCGGACAATGGTAGCTGCGACCATGAAAATCTCAGAATATGTAGTTGTGACATATAATTTCCGAACGGGAACAACTTAATCGGTAGATTCTACTCAAGAAACATTGTTTCATAGCTTAATTTATATCTTGGCCTTAAGAGGGAGCTATTCAACATACAGAGTTTATTATTTACAATTTCATAACTTTAGACTCGATTTCATCCGCGACAACGATCACTGAATATTGTAGGACCGCATATGCGTCCAATATGTTCATTTGAACCAAATTCATGACCCCATACCAAAACTTTGTATTACCTTTAAAGGAGGTGTTATACGGAACTCATTACCTAGTACTTAGCAGAATTCAACGTCTATTTCTTCATTTAAACACCTTACAAACAATTGTATTTTCATTAATGTACTAAAAAACCAGTGACGCCATGGAAGTATATGTGTTGTGTATATTTTCTACCCATTTGAATACAAATTTATTTTTGTGTGCCCTAAGTATAATACGTAACCGGAATGGTGTGTTGTGTCTTGTTTCCTATGGAGTGTCCTGGATGAGATTCTGATTCTATTGGTGAAATAATTAATTACATTTCCGGTGAAATTTTCAAATCGTTGGATAACCTTATCTTGTGATTCTGGGTAAATCTATAAATGTATATCCATCTCTCTATTCGCTGGTTATTTCATATAATGTTATTTAATATCCCTGTAATATACGGTTATGTTTTCGTCATTTCATTGTAATTTTGTATGTTACCATGTATATAAAGGACCAATGAGAAAAACTGCTTTGGCCAACATTTTAATCCTGTATAAATATTTTTAAATAAATAAGTTTGAGAAATGGTATAATATTTTGTCGACAAGTCGAAGAGAAACTACATTTACATGTAGTGTCATGTACATGCTTTCCTCTAACTGAAGAGATAATTGGTCCAAAGTCTATTTAATGGTAATATATTGTCATGTTTGCCTCATTTTATTGATATTTTGTATGTTACCATGAATATACAGGACCAATGTGAAAAACAGCTTTGACCAACATTGTCATCCTCTATAAACATTTTTTTTTTTAAAGTTTGAGAAATGGTATAATATTTTGTCGAGAAGTCGAAGAGAACATACATTTACATGTAGTGTCATGTACATGCTTTCATCCAACTGAAGAGATAAATGGTCCAAAGTCTATTTAAAGGGACTTGGTAACATTGTACAGATGAGAGATAGTGGTGCTAAGGTAGTGACTAGAATGCTAGATGTACAATTAAAGATAATCTGAAAATTTGAATGAAAACGGACCATTATTCATGGTACAAATTGGGAAAAACTGATCTGATCGATTCCTTAATTCTCCCAACTATATTATTACAATTTAAGTACATTTTAGGTGAATGGAAATCTCACAAAGCAATAAAATGGCTCTACATTCCATTCCAGACATTTAAATGTTGACAGATTTTTTATAGCCTGTTTTATGTCATTTTTTCATGGAAAAACGGTTGGGAAAATTCAAAAATGGTTGGGATAATTTACTGTTAATCACTGTTAGAGGGTGTCGTACATCGACGCCTTCAAAGAAAACCATAGATATCTGCGTGGTTTGAGAATTTTCCAGGATTTTTTGCATGTCAGAGGGTTAGAACAGTAAAAGGAATATAGTAAGTAACATTTTATACAAAAATTAAGCAATTTTTTTCATCAACCTTCAACAATGTTACTAAGTCACTTTAATAGTAATATTTTGTTATGTTTGCCTCATTTCATTGATATTTTGTATGTTACTATGTATATACAGGACCAATGTGAAAACAGCTTTGGATAACATTGTCATCCTGTATAAATATTTTTAAACAAATAAGTTTGAGAAATGGTATAATATTTTGTCGAGAAGTCGAAGAGAAAATACATTTACATGTGGTGTCATGTACATGCTTTCCTCTAACTGAAGAGATTAGTCCAAAGTCTGACGTCATTCAAAAGAATTCGAAATACATCGTACATGTATTTGTATCCTTGTTGCAGGTATATTTTTCAATAAATTGTAATGCGACTCGAGCTAGAAACGTATACGAAATGGAAACATAATTAGACAGCACTTAGTTATAATACATAATAATCAAGATTCCACTTAGTGTCTTTTATGTAAAGAACATTTTACTTGTACACAGACATGCTGTATTCTCATGCCTTAATAAAGAAACAGCCAACTTGAACTGTCGTGTTGGTTTTTAATTTTTTTAAAGAGAGAGATGGGGGGAGGGGGATGGGGGGAGAGAATTGAATCAGGAATTGAGAGCAAGAGATATTCAGATGCAATTTTGGTATCAGAGAAATATACAATGTTAGTCATACTTGTAAGAAAGGAAGTAGAGATGAAGAATTATAGGAAGTGGAGACTGGGGAAGGAAGAGTAGAAGGATCCAAGTATGAGAGAAGATGGATAGGACAATTTTACCACATACATACATGTACAGTGAAAGGGAAATAAACAAGAGTGAAGATGAAAGTTTATGGACACACTAACAAGTCAAACTGACTGCAGATGTAGTTCCTTTCAATTTTTCCATCATGCCAATTTAACCCACTAATCTTGCATCAAGGGTTGTCAAGTTCTCATCCCATTTTTTGTTCATGAATTTAAATGTTCTGATCATTGAAATTCTCTTTCACATCACTTCTTACCTTTTTGAACATTTTCCTTATGGTCTTTTATTGTCACTTTTAATATTCCTTTCTCACTTTCATTTTCTTTCTTTGGATTATCCTCCCCTGTTATCCTTTCTCACTAATTTTGACCTTTCCTCTTTCACTCTTAATTGTTTACTATTTCTCGCCTTCATTGTCTCAACTTTTCTAACTTTTCCAATACTATTGTTCACTCTTTATATTGTTTTTCTGATCTTGATCACTCTTCTTTCATTTCATTTTTATTTTCTTCAGCACCTGAATACATAATAAAATTAGTATACATTTAGATATAATGTACATGGGGAAATATAAACTTATTTCAAACAGAATCGGCCAGGGCTCCAAGATAGCCGGAGCTTTGCAACATTGCCTCGAAAAATGTGTTTATTTTGGTCCGCGGTGTCAGAACAGGTGTCACGCGCCCCCTCGCGCCGTGATTTATGACCACGAATCCTTCATGATTCAGCCGCGGACCCCCCAAAACCAACATTTTTCGGGGCAATGTGGCAAGGGAAATCGGCTCTAACATAACAATGGGCAAGATCGGGCAGCCAAATTTGGTATCAACTTGAAGCTTAGACATCAGAAAAAATGGTGGTATTAAAATTTAAGCGGTACACCGCGGAGATCTAAACATTTCTTCTGGATTTTTAAAAAACATAGATAATTAGTCCATTTTTCATTGAATTACCCTATAATATATCATGAAGATTGTGTTTCTATAATTTTTAACCCATTCATTCAACGAAATGAACTATCAGGAATATGTGAGAGCAATTTCATATCAATAACT
This sequence comes from Strongylocentrotus droebachiensis, assembly GCA_035222895.1. Taxonomy (NCBI): domain Eukaryota; kingdom Metazoa; phylum Echinodermata; class Echinoidea; order Camarodonta; family Strongylocentrotidae; genus Strongylocentrotus; species Strongylocentrotus droebachiensis. The sequence continues at coordinate 122,855 of JAVYIG010005084.1, read as the reverse complement.
TAAAAACTTCATGTTGAATTGAAAGATTTATAAAATAAGTCACTTTTGCACTAAAACTGTGAATATGTAGGATTTTGCTGTTTGAAGCAGTAAATTTATACCCTTATTGTGCATACCGGAATTAAATATTTCACTGAGGTATTCCTCTATGTATTACCTTTCAACTGGGCAAGAAAAAAATTGAAAAAAATAAATCACCCAAACTTAGTTTTGGCGCACTTTGGTTCCTCCCTGGCCCACTGTGCGACGGTACAAGCAAAAGCTACTTTCTCATCTCATCCTTTTCCCCCAGTTTCAAGACTTTCACAAGCTTATAATGAAATCAATAAATGAATATAAATTCACATCTGAAAGACTTCACCTTCTGAAATCTATTCTTGATCATTTTTTCTTTACAAATATAAATATTCAATTTCCAATTTTTATATAATAAAATGATCTGCAGCAGATCCAGCAGATCACCTTGATTTCGTCAAAATCTTCCACTACGTTTTTTGTGGTAAGATTTTCTAAAAATGCATCATCCAATCACCGTGATTCGAGTTCCCCTTGGACGGGAATAGAAAACCACCCCCTCTCAGTGTGATCACTAAGCTGAGTTGTATTTAAGCTGAGAGGCCTTATGACCGTTCGTGAGATGCCATCTGACGATCACTTCTTCGTCATTCAGATCAGATTGTCAACAGTGACAAATTCAAATCTACTGTTTCGAAAAAAAATCTATAATGACTTACTGGTAAACGCACGGTCTTTTGAGAGCTCCCGACATATCAACGCAAATTTGGTGAAAATATCCGTTTAATGATCCCATATCTTTAAGAATGGATAAGGGTGCGCGAGACTACAACTTAAGGCAACAGCAGAAGGGAAAATCACAACCAAATGCTTCAACTAAGAGCAAAAACAGTGATGTAATATCAAGCGAAGGTGAGCAATCCGCTACGGCAGGCGCCATTGCTAGTGACACGCCATTGTCATTGCACGAGGACCGCAGCACACCGGCCACGATGCCCCAAGAACTAGTTTCCTTTATGCTGGAGTCGAGAGCCTCGTTCACTCAACTAAATGGTAAGCTTGACAGAATTATGGATGATATGGCCAACATGAAAACAGACCTGGCAAATACAAAGAAAACTGTATCAGATCTAGAAACGGGTCTAACTTACACCTCCGATAAAGTCTCTAGCATTGAAAAAGAAGACCTACCTCAACTACGTTCTTTAATTGACAAAAAAATCGAAGAACTAGAGGAAAAAGTTACCTTGAGTGAAATACATGACAGAAAACAGAACCTGCTTATCTATGGAGTGAGACAGAGGAATGAGAAGGAAGATATTTATGAAGTGGCACAAGATGTCTTTGTGCACTTCATGGGCATTTCGAGGGAAGAGGCAGCTCGGATCCCGCTTACTAATGCTCACAGGCTACGGCCCCCAACCACTCGTGGAGCTGCAGGAGCTCGTCCCCAGCCCCCCACAATTATCATCAGGTTCGTAAGGATGATTGATCGTGATCGCTTGCTGTATGGCTTCGAACGACGACCACGCCAGCCAAGTACACACCCATCGATCAGTGCCCAGCCGCATATTCCGCCCCCGGAATCGTCCCCCTTCAGTAAAGTCACTATTCGTACTGATCTGCCTCCCAAGATGAAGAGAGAGAGGGGGAGATTGGCTTCAGTCGCGTATACGCTACGAAAAAAGGATCACTTAGCAACAAGAATAAAAATCTTGGGATCGAAGATAATTCTACAAACGCGTAAAATCACACGGAATGGAGCCGCCCCAGAAAATTGGTCTGCATGGTCTGAACCCGGTAATGGGGAGGAGTAATGAGGTCAGCCACACTAAATAGATTCAAGAGATCTTCAACAAATAATTTAACTTAATGGTGTGTTTTCATCATTATGGTGTTTTGCACCATTGACATTTACAGTTTGTTTTTATATCTTATATGGATTTGCAAGTTGACATCCATTTTTGGTTATGTTCACAATTTAAGTCTTTTGTGATGATCACTTTTTATATCATTATACATGTATCACATGAAATTCTGATGTTATGCGATCCCTCTTGAAGATGTAAACAAGCAAATTTTATGTGAAGTATATTTGAAACGTACAGCCTAGGGGTTGATCAGTTCTGCCCTGAATTTAATTGTTTTTTTTTTAACTCTGATGTATACCAACTACTGACTGTTGTAATCTCCTAATGAGTTTTCTATAACTTCAGGACTCTTTTATCAAGTCTCAATATGAAAACCTATTGATGTAGACAAACTCCCCCTTGCCTACTAAGTTCTACAACTTTAATACAAGAAAGGTCATGCAAAGGACAAACCAAAATGTTCTGTGTTATGCCTACATACATGTAGTGGCTGCATGCTTGTTCATTGCATTCTTTTCTTTTCTTCTCTTTGGTTGTGAAATGAGATTGACTTACAGTCAATTTCATATTGATCTGTGTAAATATGTTAATTAACTGATCCTTTGTTTTGCATACATGGGTAATTTAGGAAGTTATAAATGCGTCTTCCTTCATTCGGAAAAAGTTTCCTTCGTTCAGGAAAATTATGTGGATATAACATTTCTTTTGGAAATACCTATATTAAGTTCTGTATCTTTGAGGTAAAAAGTGGTACCTCCTATAATGTTTCCCGATTTTCTCCATAAACCAACGAAATAATATGGTGTTCATGTTGTTGATTCAAGAATGTTGTATGCAATTTAGTAGCTGTGTTAAAAAAAAAATATATATAAAAAAATGTTCACAAACAAATCAAATGACCAGTTGGAGATAAGGGCCCGAATTCACAAAGCAAGGTTTAGCTCAGACCAAGGTTTAAGTTTAAACCTCCTTTTGTTTCGCCAAACCTCCTTTTGTTATTTATAAACCTGGTTTGTAAATAACAAAAGGAGGTTTGGCGAAACAAAAGGAGGTTTAAACTTAAACCTTGGTCTGAGCTAAACCTTGTTTTGTGAATTCGGGCCAAGGTGTTTTATTTCTGTATTTACTGTAATGCATACAACTAGAGCGTGCATTTTCAACTATAGCTTCATGCTTGGGATTGTCTTGCAGTCAAATTGTGAATATGTTTAAATAACTGAATCTTTTGTTTTGCATATGGAGGTGATTTACCTGGCCAGATGGTACATTCTTTTTAAATGGATCTTCGGTATATTGTCATCATATTGACACAAAGACATACCACATTTGCTTTTATTTTTAATTAGCTAACCGTATGTGGTGTTTTGGTTTGATTAACAATTCTTTGCGTTCCGCATTTTCACCCGCATTTATTTGGGAGGTTCACTCTGATTTGGGGTTGGTTGCTCTATTGGAGCCTATCTCGTGTCGGGCGGGCATTCCAAGCATGTTTAATTTTTAATACGCATGGGAGCTCATCCATGTCCGTGCATGCTTATGTGTGGTTCAATTATGCACACGAAATTGTGTGTGTATTTAATCGTTTACCAGTCGTATCAATGTATCAATGTTTCTTTTTGTGTAGCCTCTTCTTTGTATTCTACTTTCTTTTCACTCTCGTCTTTCTCTCTCCCCAGGTCTCTTGCCTTGCCCACGCGCTCACGCTCATTGTCCGTACAGGAAACGATATACTTTATTTTGTGTTATACTCTGATCCCTAAAGGGCCTATCTCACTGAGCGGCGAATGCTTGCGAACGTAGCGAATTTGGGGTTTCGCCAGAGTTTGTAAAATATTGTAAAAGGTTGCAAGAAAGATCGCAAACAGTTTTCTTTGTTGTAAACAGTTTTTCTTGTCGCAAAGAAATTTTGAACATGTTCAAAATTTCTTTGCGAATTTATTTTTCCGCAAACGGTTGCAGGCGTTTGCAAAACAGTCGTTATCGTTTGCAAAACAGTCGTAAGCCTTTGCAAACGGTTGTTACACGGTTTTGCTCTTTGTTTTCGTCAGTTCTCTGTGTTTCGCCAAAGCTAGCGACCACGTTACCATATGGTTCCTTTATAAAATCGACCCATTGAGTACCAGTAGTTAGCAAAAGGTCTCAAACGTTCACAAATAGTGGCAAAGGATTGGCAAATAGTTGCTAATCTTCGCAAAAGTTGTCGCTAACATTTGTTTACAGTCGCTAATAGTCGCCAACTGCAAACACTTTCGGAGACATTCGCTCAAATGTTGCTAATTGTCGCTAAAGGGCCTATCTCACTGAGCAGCGAATGCTTGCGAACGTTGCGAATTTGGATTCGCCAACTTTTCTGACGAATGTTGGCGAAAATCAGCGACATTAAGTGACGTTTAGCGACCATTAGCAACATTTGAGCGAATGTCTCCGAAAGTGTTTGCGAAAGGCAGTTGGCGACTATTAGCGACTGTAAACAAATGTTAGCGACAACTTTTGCGAAGATTAGCAACTATTTGCCAATCCTTTGCCACTATTTGTGAACGTTTGAGACCTTTTGCTAACTACTGGTACTCAATGGGTCGATTTTATAAAGGAACCATATGGTAACGTGGTCGCTAGCTTTGGCGAAACACAGAGAACTGACGAAAACAAAGAGCAAAACCGTTTAACAACCGTTTGCAAAGGCTTACGACTGTTTTGCAAACGCTAACGACTGTTTTGCAAACGCCTGCAACTGTTTGCGGAAAAATAAATTCGCAAAGAAATTTTGAACATGTTCAAAATTTCTTTGCGACAAGAAAAACTGTTTACAACAAAGAAAACTGTTTGCGATCTTTCTTGCAACCTTTTACAACATTTTACAAACTCTGGCGAAACCCCAAATTCGCTACGTTCGCAAGCATTCGCCGCTCAGTGAGATAGGCCCTTTAACGTCACTTAATGTCGCTGATTTTCGCCAACATTCGTCAGAAAAGTTGGCGAATCCAAATTCGCAACGTTCGCAAGCATTCGCTGCTCAGTGAGATAGGCCCTTAATAGCTGAAAACGTTCCCTTCAGTATACTGAGCGATGATGAGCTTTACGATTTGTTTAGACCAAACATTAATACTAAAAATAATGATCTAAATTCTTCTCATTTTGGCGATCTTGCATCTCAAGGAATTAATAATCTAGCTACTGACCTAAACGAAGATAATGATAACCATTATTCAAGTTCTAACTACTTAACTGTGAATCAATTTAAATCTCTTAAAAAAACACCTAATACATTTTCAATTATGCACTTAAATGTAAGGAGTTTGAATTGTAACTTCGATAACTTGCGCTTTTTAACGGATACTCCCTTACACACATTTTTCTGCAATTGCTTTGACCGAAACATGGTTAACTCGGGAATCTACAGGTTCATATTCACTCCCCGGTTATGTCCTTTTAGAAAATAGTAGAGTTAATAAAAGAGGAGGTGGGGTAGCTCTGTATATCAATCAGCATTTTGACTATTTTATTCATAGCAATCTTAATTGTATGACTGAAATTGCTGAATCGATTGTCATTGAAATTAGAGTACCAAATGCTAAGAATATTTTGATTACGGAATGTTACAGACCTCCTAGTTCGAATATTCCTGTCTTCTTAGAATATTTGCAAGATTTACTACAAAATCCAGTCTTTACCAATAAAGACTGCTATATCGTGGGAGATTTTAACATAGATATATCTAAATCTTCAGCTCCAAATACTTCACAAGATTTTTTGGATATCATGCTATCTTCATCATTATTACCTTTAATCACAAAACCAACCCGAGTTACCAACCAAACAGCAACCCTTATTGATAATATCTTCTGCAATGTTGTTCCCTTACCTGAATCAGGAATAATTTTATCCGACATATCTGATCACTACCCAATTTTTTCACGAAGTCATTGTATTTTTAATAAAAAAGACACCCCCTTGCAAAGATTCAGAAAAGTAACACCTAATAAAATAGCGCGATTGAAGGAAAGTCTCGAAGAGGCTGATTGGACTGAAGTTAATAGTTCGCATGATACAAATACTGCGTATGATAAATTTATGACGATTCTTATGTCTCATTTAGATAGACACATTCCATTAGTGAACAAATGTTCTAATTATAAAAAGAGTCCCAGACTTCCATGGATAACCAAACCAATTTTAAGATTAATCAATCGAAAAAACAACTTATATTACGCAAGCAAAATTCAGCGTTCTGAAAAGTCTCACCGTAAATATAGCACTTACAAAAAATATTCTCACTAAAATATTACGTATTGAAAAACGAAAATATTTTACAAATCAGTTGATTCTATTCAAACATGATATTAGTAAAACATGGAAAATCATAAATAGTGCCATTAATAAGCATAACGATAAATCGCGTATAGAAAAAATAGCATATAACAACGTAGAAATTCGCGACTCAGCGCAGATGGCCGATACGTTTAATCAATATTTCTCTCAAATAGGACATAGCCTTGCAGATGATATTCCTCCAACGTAAAAGAAATTTTTAGACTTTATAGACCAGCCAAATCCCAATTCACTATTTTTTGTCCCAGTACATAGAAATGAATTAAAAGATATAGTTCATAACTTGAAAAATAAAAAGAGTACTGGACACGATGGCATTGATAATATTTTATTGAAAAACGTCATAAACTACATTGTCGATCCGCTGGTGCATATATTCAATTTATCCTTGACTAGCGGTGATGTTCCCGATTGTATGAAGATTTCTAAGGTTATACCGGTTTACAAAAAAGGAGAAAGGGATAATATATGTAATTTTAGACCAATTTCTCTCCTGCCTGCTCTTTCAAAAATTCTGGAAAGAATAATATATACAAGACTTCTAAATTTTCTGAATAAAAACAGCATAATTTCTCATTTTCAGTTTGGCTTTCGCCAAAAACATAGTACATCCCATGCTTTACTTACCCTTGTCGAAAAAGTTACAGAAGCTATTGAAAAATACAAGCATACTGTGGGTGTTTTCCTGGACCTCTCCAAGGCCTTTGATACCATTGATCATAAAATACTTCTCTACAAATTGAACAATTACGGAATTCGTGGTAGGGCCTTGGAGTGGTTCAGAGGCTACCTAACGAACCGCAAGCAATTTGTGTGTATTAACGACCAATGTTCTTCTATGCAAGATGTAGATTGTGGTGTTCCACAGGGCAGTCTACTGGGCCCACTTTTATTTATTACCTATATAAACGATATCCGAAATTCCTCTAATATCCTTTCCTTCCTCTTATTTGCAGATGATTCGAATGTGCTCTTCTCACATGCAGATCCTGATATTTTGGTCAATACACTAAATATTGAATTAGACAAATTGTTACAATGGATAAGAGCTAATAAGTTATCATTACATTTACAAAAAACAAAATGTATGCTCTTCAGCAATTCTATAGGTAACTTACCACATAATGTTAAACTAGATAATACTGACATAGAAGCCGTCACTTCAATGAAATTTTTAGGTCTGATAATAGACGATCAACTCTCATGGAAATGTCATATTGATAGCATTTGCCGAACAATGTCTCGCAACATAGGGATTGTAAATAAGCTTAAGTTTGTTCTGCCAACCTCCTCCCTACTAATGCTTTACTCGACATTAATTTTGCCCTACTTAAATTATGGCATTATTGTTTGGGGTAATACATACGATTCTTATCTTCATAGAATACTACTTCTACAAAAAAAAGCTATGCGTGTTATTTGTAACACTTCCTGGAGATCTCATACTGACGTTTTATTTGTTGAAAATGATGTGTTGAAAATAAATGATTTGTATCGTTATAGCCTTGCTCAGTTTATGTACCACTTAAATAATAATACGCTACCATCAGCCTTCAATTTAATATTCATCAAAAATAAAACTATACACAAATACCCTACGCGCCAATCTGACGAATTTCATCTGCCATTAACTAGAACTTTACTTGCTAAATCCATATTCACTTACACAGGCCCGAAGCTATGGACCATTCTTGATGTTAGCATCAAGAATGCCCCCAGTTTAAATTCTTTTAAATTCAAATTAAAAAAATATTTTTTGCGTAATTATCAAGCGTTAGCTCTCTCTCTTTAAATTTATTTAACTCAATAAAATACATTGGATATTTTGATTCATTTTGTACTGGCCATCCGTATTCCAGTCGGCCCGTGTTGTATGTGTGTTATAGGTAAGAGCCCTGCCCTCTCTCGTTGTCTCCCTTCTTTCCCTGTCCCTTTCACTCCTTCTATGTTATGTTTCATTGGTTTATGTATTTGTGCGTTCCTTTATTATTGATATACTATTTTTGCAACTATAAGTTATAGGGGGCTGCAATCTACAAGCCCAGCTTTTCAGCAGTCCCCTCCATGACCAACCTGTTTTATATGCCTATTGTACACTGTGGACCAATTACAAATATATTGTTAAAAAGTTTCATTGTTTTACTATGTACAATGCAATCCCATGTACTTTATTTATTTTGTTGGAAATGGAAATAAACGAAATGAAATGAAAAAAATGTGATATCTAAAAATAGAGGAATCTTGTGAAGTTTCCATTTCCTGGTCTACAGAGTGTACAGCAGCTGCTCTAAAACTGAGTTTTAAGATTTCCGCAATCTTCTAGACTTGCTCAGTTGATTGATGATCAAGTAACCAGATGAATCACTCCAAACCTGCAGCAATGATAGATTAGAAAATTACAGAAAACAGTGAGAAACAAACACCTTTTCTTGAAACTGGCCATGCTGATATTCTTATCACAGCTTGCAAGTAAATATAATATAAGGCCTACTGCATGAACTACAACCATGCTTTACGATTATTTTTCTTTTAAAAAGCTTGATTTAATAGATCTCAAAATATCTTGGTCTGCATCTCCACCGTGATGAAGGAGTCATAAACTATATCTGAATTTCAAAAGGCACATTGAACTACAGAGCAATAAGGCACTATTATTATTACTTATGGTATAAAGTATCCAAAACACATTGTCTTTCTCCAAATCAAAGTACATTCCAAATTAAAGATCAGGATACTATATCACCCTCTCAACTTCTCAATTATCTGAAGACAATGTTCCGGACAGAAATCAATAGAGGTTTTACAAGTACGTACTAGATTTGAATAATCTAAAATAATCTGGTCTGCCTTATTAAAACTTGAAATTAATCAAAACCCACATCTCTTTATGGCACTTATTTCCACAATATTTACATAGGATATTTCTCATGCACCAGTGACATTTTATACCCCAGACATCAGTTTTTCCTCTGACATTTTTACACCGAGGAGAGGGAAGGATAATAATAAGGCATAAAGCTAGTGTTGTATATCGAATATCCTAGAGATAAAGGATGAAATGAAGCTTCCTAAATATCAAAATAACTTTCCGGAACTTTTTTATGAGGGCGGGGGATACCGTCGATAATATCTGACTATCGGGTGCACACAGAGCTAACAGAGAGAAGGAGTTTTCTGAACAAACAATAAAACGATGCATTCACTTTCCTTTTCAATTTCAGTTTGATTTATTAGTCATGCATGCGCAATACAAAAGTACCATTGCCATACAAATCATTCACTGGCTGTTTCCATAACATTTCAAGTTTCATATTAGCATATATTAACATGGAATCAAACATGAGGATAACAAATTACAAATATATACATGCAGGGGCGATATTTAGCAATATTTAGCGGCGAACCAGCCGGCCGATAGTACTCAGTGGGGAGGGGGTGGGGTAGTGAGCACCATTTGAGCACCCTCGAAAATTTGAAAAGTCGCACCCCCCCCCCCCCCCTTGAGCGCCAGGGGGGGGGGCATCTCCAAAAAGGTAAAATGAATGTGTTTTTACACGTTTTTTTTTGCCCCCTCCCCCCCCTCCTGGATCCGTCATGTATAATAAAACATAAATATGAATGATTTAACATAGCAATACATATATAATTATGCATGACAAAGTAAACAGGAAATAGAAAACACAACACATATTTTAGAGAAAACAAAGCCCAATAGTACAATACATTCCATGAACAGGGAAACCAGAAAACAGAACAGAGTAAATTATTGTAGTAAAAATGAGAAAACATCGAATGGAGCAAGAAATGAACAGAGTTGAGGTGAATGTTGATAAATGAGGGAGCTATAGGGAGAGGTGGTAGAGAAAAGAAAGAAGCATGTACTTACAAGAGAAAGGTTAGGATGTGAGGGATCAGAATGGAAGAAAAAGAGATGGAGGACAGGAAAAAAGGACGAGATGAAAGTAGCAAGATATGCGTAGTACGCATTATGACCTTCTTCACAACGTACTTAGATATATCCCCAAATTGAGTTCCAATGTGCACATCATATCCCGGCCACAATGAATTACAGATATTAGGTACGTATTATACAAATACATAATTATGACCGTACCACCAGTTTCAGTGTAATGTTATCAAATATTTATGAGTACGAATTTCCCATCACTAAGGGAACGAAAAAATCATACCGTCATTTAAAGGCCCACTGCACTACTGGTAGCTACTTGCGCCCTCTATATAACAAACAATGCCTAATCGGTGACCATTGGTCCCCCATGATCCTCTTTATCTTATGTTAACTGAGGGCTGAGTTGATGAGATAACCACCTGTCCAGTGACCTTGCAGAGCGGTCTAATCCCTTCTGTAAACTACGGCAGATAAGCTTTAACCTATTATAACGAGAGGGATTGCTGTACGTGGGTGAACTACTTCCCTTTTGTTATGAACGTCAGTGGGAATTCCCACTCGAAAAAATGTATTCATGTACAACAGTACTGCATAGCTGAATGAAACATTATCATACACCTCTTATTCAGCAGGATTGTCGCCCGTGGCTGTTTGACGGAGCTGAGAGGATCAATTTCATATGATTACACTTATAATGGCGGTGTGTGCTATGCCTATGCAATCTGTGCGAGTTGTAAAATCAGCTACTTGTGGGCGGAAGTTGGTCGCCACTTCAAGATTTGCGCCTGGACAATGTATCCTTGAAGAGTTTCCATATGCATATATTTTGTGCGACAACACACGGGGGAGCTGCTGTGATTTTTGCCTCAAAAAATGGTATTGATTTTGAATTTTTGTTAAAATGTGATAGTAAAATGGTTTAAGTTTAGAGGGCCTATACATATTGAAATCCATGTGCTTTAACCTTATTTTATTTTCTTGGCCATTAAGGTCACTTCCACTGAGCGAAGAATATCATTCATTTCACTTGAATGACAATATGATAAGAATAAATTATATTTATTATATGCTATGTGTATTACAGAATTAAACATCGTACTTAGGATCATGATAATAATGTAGATAAGTCTAATAATGAATAAAATAATAATTATTATGCTAACTTTTGAAATAAAAACAAGCATTATTCCATCTAATTGCACAAAACTCAAAAGAGGTCAACAACATTTTTGTAACTTTAGTAAATTTTCTACCACCGAGGTCTCTAAGCTCTAGAATAAAGTCAACTCTAATTTTCATCTTATTTTCAGTTCAACTCTTAAAGAGTGTTCCAGTTGCAATTATGTAAGCTACTGCAATAAATCATGTCAGGTAAAAACAAATCTTTTGTTTGGTTCCCTCCAACATAAACCCATTGCCTACATCAGAGATGAATGATTCCTGAATTAAGTCTATGGAAATAACAGTCAGTGTTTCAGTGAGTTAAAATAACTCTTAAAAAATCAAATATTTCATTATATCATATCATAATATATTCCCTAAGATGGAAATATTTAGTAAAATATCTCCATCTCTGGGTAAATATAAAGACATTTTTGTGAGGTGGCTAACCATTATGACATTTTATGGAGTTTGGGGCTAAGTTATATTAAGTATGATTGGCCATTACTTTATTAGTGACATAATGGTTGTTTGAAATTAGTGGTCATTGCATGAACTATGTAGAAATAATCAACAGAAATAATCAATCAATCCTGTGATGTGCCTAAACCTCTATGAACTGTTAAGTGAAGAGGTTTTTTTACACATAATTGTGATTTAAAAGGTGTTAAAGATGTCAAGTTTCTATAATGGCTGTTGTTTGTACCCTGTGCAGACAAGAGACTGGACAAGATGTCACAAGCAAGACTGTAAAAGAATGAAGATAATACTTCCCAGGATACCTCCAGACGTAGCAAAGTTTGTTAAGCTTGTGTCTCAAATCATCCAGAAGCAAAGACGGTCCCCTCCGTGCACTCATGATGATGAAGATTGTTTTCCAACCACCGTAGACCAGTTGGAATCCCATCTGAAATATGCTAGAAAGGATAATATTGAGAGATTGTTGTGTGAGTTGCAGCAGCTCTTTGAAGAGGATGTCTTAGCCGAGCCTAGCAGCTTGTTGAATATGTATGGGGCGATTAACTGCAACGGTTTCTCAATACTTGATAATGATCTGAATGGCATCGCATCTGGGATATACTTGAGGTGATTTATGTTACTATTGTAAAAGCAGGCACAAGTGACAGTCAACACAATCATTCTGAGTTTCACGTGGTCTTTAATTGAGGGTCGATCAACCCCTAATAGGAAAGACAAAAAGAAACAGGCAAACAGATTAGTTTTTGTTTCTTTTACATAACATCAGCAACAATGAGAAAGGTAGCTGTAACTATTCAAAACAGTAGTCTGTGCTTTAAATCTATGTATATTTAGGTGTTTCAAGAAAGTAATAACGTATGATTTTTTCCTTCAGAAATAGGTATATTCATCAATAAATGGTTCCAATTGTGTCTAACTATAAAATAGAACGTTCCTATAATGAATAAGGAATGTTTAAGACCTTAAATTTCTGGTCACCTCATAACATGGATAACAATCATCTGTCAAAATAATTATTGTCCTACGTGGCATTTTTCCCACACCATACAAAAAATTGGCAAGTACATAGATACTATTCCAGATATGGTATACAGTTAACTTCCAAAAAAGCAATAAGCAAGGTATACAAATAAAATGCACAATATGCATAATTAATCTTTATTACAAAAATATAAATTGCCTTTTTGTATAGTTCTCTCTACTAATACACTGACTCACCCCTCTTGAGCTCTCGAGGAGAGACTTCTGGCGAGAAACCGAGACTAGAATTAGAACAACTAGCTAGTGCACCATCTCCAACCAAATGCCATATCCAACCAAATAATGAAGTAAGACCTCTGTAACATCAATGATAACTTCTACAACTTTCAAGTTCTTATAAAGTGACATGCAAACCTTTCGGTGGGGACGGTCGCCCCCCCCCCCCCCAAAAAAAAAAAAAAAAAAAAAAAAACGCCGGACAAAAAAAAAAGAGAGAGAGAGAAAAGAGGACGTAGGAAGAAAAAGGATTAAGAGTCGAGAACGGTACAAAGAATCGTCTTCTTTCTCTAATAATTTAATGAAACGTCAAGGCTTCTGCGCTTTGCGCGGGAGGGGCGGGGAAAAACTGAATTCAGATAAGGATTAAGAGTCGAGAACGGTACAACGAATCGTCTTCTTTCTCGAATAATTTAATGAAACGTCAAAGCTTCCGCGCCGGAGGGGGGCACACTTGATTCAAACAAGGATTAAGAGTCGAGAACGGTACAACCAATCGTCTTCTAATAATTTAATGAAACGTCAATAGAAACTGAATTTAGACAAGGATTACGAGTCGAGAACGGTACAACGAATCGCCTTCTTTCTCTAGTAATCTAATGAAACGTCAAAGCTTTCGCGCTTCGCACGGGAGGGGGAAATCTCCCCCCCCCCCCTCCCTGCACCCACCCCCCTCTCTGTGTAAATGATTCGCGCGTGCTCACTACCGCCCCCCCCCCCCCTAAAATAAAATCTTGGCTACGCGCTTGGTTCATGATAGGCCTCCAAATAATGACATGAATCTACCCATCTTGCTACACTATACACAGTGTTTGTCTGTACATTCTTCTAATGGTATCATTGTCACATAATAACAGCAGAAATATGATAACACAACTCACAACTCACAACACTCCTTGAATAAGACACACAAGAGCTGTCCACTACACATTAATCCAAGTTGCCTCTTTGAGGTTTCAATCTAATGATGTATGTCAAAACATTCTAATTTTACTAAGAACTTACCACAGGATGCTGCAGAACACTGTGAAGTCTGAAGTTCTGTTCAAAGTTACTTTTTTTGTCACATCACCTCCATTTGCTTAAGTAGTTAGTCGATGGTCTATGTTCATCAGGGACCTCCTCAACAAACAGAAGTAAGAAACATGTTCTACACTTTGACCTGTCAAACTATGATGGATGATTGTTTCATTTATTTATTTATTTGTGATATTTAGACAGGGTGACTCATTATCACCAACAATGGTGGTCTTGATGAGGCCCTGTAAAACATAAATGATAACAATAGTTTAAAAAAAAAAAAAAAATCATGAACATAAACTCATAACAGCAACAAAGAATCAACGAGAACATGTATAAACATATAAACAAAGTATTTGGTATCCTCGTAATGAATGAATGGTTTGTTTGTTTTGTTCAAGAAAACGTTGTTGCATAGTTATAAAAAAATATAAAAATAACTATTAGCATAATTATGTAAGTATGTATTAGCCTTTTTTAAAGGCAAAATATACTATTGAGAGTTCATAAACAAAGTATAGTAACTACTTAGGCTCAGTTAAGAAAAGACATTAGGAATACCAAAATTGTTATTTACATATTTACCCCAAAAAATATTACTGGATAGTAACTTACTGGATAATATGCAAAATTAATGCATGTAATCTAGTACATCAATTGAATGTACACTCTTAAATAACAAAAAGTATACAAATATTTTATAACTGATATACATTATATGAAATCATTCTTACAGTTTGAAAAGCATTATGTCGTCCTACATTGAGGGCTAAGAAACAGACAATCAAACATTTTGTGCAAGCAGGACAATTACAAATGTCATATCCTTGACAAAGTCAAAAAACAACATTTTATCATGTCGTTCTGCAAGCGCATTATTAACCAATCGTTTGATTTTTACAAGAAAAATGTGGTGACTCTAAGAAGGAATGTATATATGCTTGCTTGTAAGTAAACAAACCAGGGGACCTACATCTTTAAGTCATCTGAAAGAGACTTGGTAATGAGGATTATAAGATAAATAAGGTTCTGAACCTGGGACCTCCCGTTTATGAGACCCATGCTCTACCACTGAGCCGTTGCGCTTCGTTTGATTTATTTATTGGTGTATACAAATCGATCAGGAGCACATGCTGAACGGATTTTTTTTTTTTTTTTTAAGGGCAGAAAGTGTTATCTTGAAAAGAAACTGATGTGTCTATTTTTAAATTTCAAATGAAAAAAAAATTGTGAATAATCTCCAACTTTTCAGCAAACTCTTTCATTAAAATTTAGAACTGTAGGAATACAAATGTTGTTTGACTTGTTGTTTGACTGATTGTATGTTATTGTACTTTCATGTAAACAATCATTCCTTTAGCACAATATACTAGCACCGGTACCTTTTCTCTCGCCAATCCCAAATAGGTTGAATTTTCCTTTATTTTCTTGGGTAAATAAATGTGTCATTACATTATGTCTCTGTTTTAATTGCTCCTATTTTTAGAGCATCTATGGTGAACCATTCCTGTGATCCTAACTGTCAGGTGGTGAATGATGGGAGGAAACTTCAACTCAGGACTGTTAAAGATGTCAAAGAAGGTGAAGAGGTAAAACCACAAATATGCTTTAAATATGGATTCTGTCAGGATTATTACCAACTATAATTTCACCATAATATCTTCAGGATTAGCCTACCAGTGTTAATATCAATCAGCACACCCAAATGGTTCAGTTTATAAATGGGAATCCAAGGATGCAATCTATATTATGTTCTAGATTTGCAAAACTATGACCTTGAAAAACATAATGGTTTTTACTTGTACAACTGTACTTGTACTTCCTTACAACTGGTTTCGTTTGGTTTTAGTGTACAATCAGCTATGTGGATGTCATCTACCCAGCTAAAGAGAGACGGGCTGAGCTGGAAAAGAGATATTACTTCACCTGCAAGTGTGTGAAATGCGTTGAAGAAATCAATGTGAGTCTTTACGTTACAGTTTCATTCTTTGTTTAACTCTTCTCAAATGTTGCAAAAGATCCTGGAAATAGAATTCCAGCTGTATAAACCGATAGGTAGTTTTCTTTTAAACTACTATCTTCGAACTTGGTTTGTATTGATGGTCTCGGGATAAGGTCCGTGGTTTCATAAAAGAGTGTGCACCATTATATAGCTTCCAATGTTCAAAGTAATGAAGAACAAAAATATTGGGCAATAATAAGATCCACGCACTGCTTTATTTTCTATTATTACTCAAATTTGAAATAATTATATCACTCTCAGGTACCCTATGTTTATTCATACATTAGCCAAGGCAGTTAATACCTGCAGGGATCTATTCTCAGTAATGCACTAGATAATAAGTGATTTCCAAAGTCCATATAGAAATTGTTTCACATAACTTGCAATGAATGCATTGCAGTGCCAAATAAATATGTTCTCATTGTCAAGCTATTTTTTTTTTTTACATTCTAATTAAATGTTTTCTGTATATTTCAGTCATTGGGGCCAGATGATGGTTTAGGTAAAGAGCTCCGAGACCGTCTGAAGAAATCCTTGGAGCAAACAGAGGATTTGGTGGAGTCACAAGATATCCTTTGTTGCCATTTAAGTTTATTTAGAAAGTGACTACTAGTTATATTACCATATAACCTGTCACTAAGTTGAAATCCCAGAAATGAAGTCAATAACTGTTTTCTCCTTTTGTGTTTGTTTCATTTGTCGTTATCATAGAGTTATAAGGTCACTTTTATATTTGCACAATTTACATTCTACAAATACCTTTCATTGTAATATATTTTTCTCTCTTGCTCTCTCTTTCCCTTTTTCTTACCCCCCCCCCCCTCTCTCTCTCTCTCTCTCTCTCTCTCTCTCATTTACTCTTTCCTCTATACTCCCAACTCACTGACCCTATGTCAGTCCTCTCATTTTTCTGCCCCATCTCGATTACTTTTCATTGCATGGGTTTATTCTTTCTTAATGGTGATATTTACATTGGGCCAAAGTGTTACAGCTGTGTGAACCCTACCTGAAGCCGATGGACTCCTCTACCCGTATTCCAGCCAATCATCATCTCCTGGTGAAGCTCAGAGAAAGGGCAATTAAAGCATGCATACACTCACAAGCATGGGAGAAAGCTGCTGAGACTGGACAGCTGAACATAGAGTCTTGCAGGTAAGACTAGGTTCCTTATACTAATTATACACATTACACAGAATAGGAGGCACGATAGCTCAGTCGGTAGAGCAGTGGTCTCGTAATCCGGTGACCCGCGTTCGAAGCCAAGGCGATGCGCTATTTGCCCTTTGGTAAGCCTTTATAAATACTGATCAGACTGAGGTAGTGTGATATTTCAGGAGATATTCCCCCTAATATGGCTTGTTAACACATTAACACATGGCGCTTGGCGTTTTGGGTAATCTTGCAAGTATACTAAGGATTAAGATATGAGTGGATGCCATGCATACATTTATGATTGCATGTGCAAGGGGGTTGTTGCAGGTGCGTAGCCAAGGGGGCGGTGGGGTGGTCGCCCCCTCCCCCAAAAAGAGAGAGAGAGAGAGAGAAAGAAGAAAGGAATAGGACGTAGGAAGAAAAAGGATTAAGGAGTCGAGAACGGTACAACGTATCGTCTGCTTTCTTTAATAATTTAATGAAACGTCAAGGCTTCCGCGCTTCGCGCGGGAGTGGCGGGGGGGGGGGGGTAACTGAATTCAGATAAGGATTAAGAGTCGAAAACGGTACAATGAATCGTCTTCTTTCTCGAATAATTTAATGAAACGTCACAGCTTCCGCGCTACGCGCGGAGGAAGGGGAACTTAATTCAAACAAGAATTAAAAGTCGAGAACGGTACAACGAATCGTCTAATAATTTAATGAAACGTCAATAGAAACTGAATTCAAACAATGATTAAGAGTCGAGAATGGTACACCGAATCGTCTTCTTTCTTTAATAATTTAATGAAACGTCAATAGAAACTGAATAGACAAGGATTAAAGGTAGTACTAGTTTACAGGAGGGATTAGACCGCCCTGCAAGGTCGCTGGATAGGTGGTTACCTCATCAACTCAGCTCTCAGTTAACATAAGAAAAGGGATATTGGGGGGACCAATGGTCACCGATTAGGTATTGTTTAATAAAGAGAGGGCACAAGTAGCTACAAGTAGTCCAGTGGGCCTTTAAGAGTCGAGAATGGTACAACGAATCGCCTTCTTTCTCTAGTGATCTAATGAAACGTCAAAGCTTCCGCGCTTCGCGCGGGAGGGGGAAAGCCCCTCCCCCTCCCTGCAAGAACCCCCCCCCCCTTAGGGAGCGCGCTACGCGTGCTCACTACCGCCCCCTAAAATAAAATCCTGGCTACACGCTTGGTTTGTTGTTCTTGAGGGGTAATTGTCCAGGGACTAATTGTCCTAGGACCCACTGTACATTAAGCAAAACCGTAGTTTCATGCCTGAATTTGACTGTTATTTGATTTAGATATCACTATGGACCATACAATGCCTGTCTAGCGAGGTACCTCCTGAGAATGACTAGACTACTAGTTGGCCTGGGGAGACTTGAAGAAGCTAGAAAATATCTCACAGAGGTAATTAACTATTCTTTTTATGAATTGGTGGGACGTTATTTCAATGAAACAACAATAGCGGGTGTTTTTTTATCTATTTATTTTTCATTCTGCTCTGTTGACAACATTTGACATTGTATCTGAGTAGGACTGTAGAATTGTGCATTCATTAAAGTTTGCTATTAATCAGTGCGGGCATTATTCCATCTTCAAAGATGGTGGGTTGGGGTGGGGGGTGGGGTAGTGGATGGTAATTAAATGCGACTATACGATACACAGTGAAATCCAGAATCATCTGAGGTACGTAACCCCACCCAATCCCATTCGACCATCCTGTTTAATTAGTGAACAAGTGAACAAGCTTTATACCTATACATGTAGTTTTTGGGGCTGGAAAAGTCTCATAACACATTAGTATATACACCAAAAGCAAGTTTGTTGCTTACTGGACATTCGTATTCAAATTCTGAACCGAGTCATTCCCCTTGATATAAATTAGCAAGGACACAAGATGAACAATTTCTCAATCAATAAGGAATGAATTTGATCTGCTTTAATCCATGCTCTTACAAAAAGACAGAGAAAGTGACCTTGCTGGCATGCTAGGAGCATGTATGATGATGTAGATCAATACAGGTTTATTTTATTTTCATCGCATCGAACCAATAAACGTATCCCTTTATATGTCATCTATTTGAATGAAAAATTGTATGTCTCTAATATTTTTGATCAACTTTTTCATGCTCTCTCTCGCTATCTCTCTCTCTCTCTCTCTTTAAACTCTCGTTGAACTTTTCCTGACTTTTTTCTGCTTCTGGTTTAGGAGGAGGTTAATTTGGTGCCAAAAGTGTCTGTTATTTTTTTTATTTTTATTAATTCTTTTGTTTTTCAGACAAAGAATGTTTTGGAGGTAACGCATGGCCCAAAGCATTCACTAATGTTAGAAGTACAACAACTGTTCTTGTTCCTGGAAATACTTAAGACATAATGACAGAGCAACAGAGAGCAAGATCGAAAGGAAACAACAAGAGACATAAGTTTGAGAAGCTGGCATACAATCGATTCGAAATGTAGTCATCGTAGTTTGTAAATCTAGAAATTTGAACACAAGGGCGGCCTGTTTCATAACACTTTTTGTTCATTAACATGTTCCGATCATTGTGATAAGCTTCTGAAATCCTTGCATTTGATTGGCTGTGAGCAGATTTATCATAGATATGTGGCAGTTGTTATTGATAACAAGTTTGCTGAAACAGGGCCCACCTCTATTACAGGAGGTGTTATATGGAACTAATTACCTAGTACTTTGCAGAATTCAATGTCTATTTCTTCATTTAAACACCTTTATAAACAATTGTATTTTCATTAATGTACTAAATAACCAGTGACGCCATGGAAGTATATGTGTTGTGTATATTTTCTACTCATTTGAATAAAAATTTACTTTTGTGTGCCCTAAGTATAACACGTAACCGGAATGGTGTGTTGTGTCTTGTTTCCTATGGAGTGTTCTGGATGAGATTCTGATTCTATTGGTGAAATAATTAATTACATTTCCGGTGAAGTTTATCTTTTTTTAATACTATTTTTCAAATCGTTGGATAACCTCATTTTGTAAATCTATACATTTATATCCATGTCTCTATTCGCTGGTTATTTCATATAATGTTATTTAATATCCCTGTAATATAATTGTAATTTTTTATGTTACCATGTATATAAAGGACCAATGAGAAAAACAGCTTTGGCCAACATTTTCATCCTGTATAAATATTTTTAAATAAATAAGTTTGAGAAATGGTATAATATTTTGTCGAGAAGTCGAAGAGAAAATACAATTACATGTAGTGTCATGTACATGCTTCCTCTAACTGAAGAGATGATTGGTCCAAAGTCTATTTAATGTCCCTGTAATATATTGTTATGTTTGCCTCATTTCATTGATATTTTGTATGTAACCATGTATATACAGGACCAATGTGAAAAACAGCTTTGACCAACATTGTCATCCTGTATAAATATTTTTAAACAAATAAGTTTGAGAAATGGTATAATATTTTGTCGATAAGTCGAAGAGAAAATACGATTACATGTAGTGTCATATGTACATGCTTCCTCTAACTAAAGAGATAATTGGTCCAAAGTCTATTTAATAGTAATATATTGTCATGTTCGCCTCATTTCATTGATATTTTGTATGTTACCATGTATATACAGGACCAATGTGAAAAACAGCTTTGGCCAACATTGTCATCCTGTATAAATATTTTTAAACAAAGAAGCTTGAGAAATGGTATAATATTTTGTCGAGAAGTCGAAGAGAAAATACAATTACATGGAGTGTCATGTACATGCTTTCCTCTAACTGAAGAGATAATTGGTCCAAAGTCTATTTAATAGTAATATATTGTCATGTTCGCCTCATTTCATTGATATTTTGTATGTTACCATGTATATACAGGACCAATGTGAAAAACAGCTTTGGCCAACATTGTCATCCTGTATAAATATTTTTAAACAAAGAAGTTTGAGAAATGGTATAATATTTTGTCGAGAAGTCGAAGAGAAAATACAATTACATGTAGTGTCATATGTACATGCTTCCTCTAACTAAAGAGATAATTGGTCCAAAGTCTATTTAATATCCCTGTAATAAATTGTTATGGTTGCCTCATTTCATTGATATTTTGTATGTGACCAATGTGAAAAACAGCTTTGGCCAACATTGTCATCATCTATAAATATTTTTAAATAAATAAGTTTCAGAAATGTTGTCGAGAAGTCGAAGAGAAATTACATTTACACGTAGTGTCATGTACATGCTTTCCCGTAACTGAAGAGATAATTGGTCCAAAGTCTGACTTCGAAATACATCGTACATGTATTTGTATCCTTTTTGCAGGTATATTTTAAAATAAATTGTAATGCAACTCGAGCTAGAAACGTATACTAAAGGGAAACAATGTTAGACAGCACTTAGTTATAATACACAATAATCAAGATTCCACTTGGTGTCTTTTATGTAAAGAACATTTTACTTGTACACAGACATGCTGTATTCGCATGCCTTAATAAAGAAACAACCAACTTGAACTGTCGTGTTGGGTTTTATTTTGTTTTTGTTTTAGAGAGAGATGGGAGGGGGGGTGGGGGAAGAGAATTGAATCAGGAATTGAGAGCAAGAGATATTCAGATGCAAGTTTAGTATCAGAGAAATATACAATGTTAGTCATACTTGTAAGAAAGGAGTTGGAGATGAAGAATTATAGGAAGTGGAGACTGGAGAAGGAAGAGTGGAAGAATCCAAGTATGAGAGAAGATAGATAGGATAATTTTACCACATACATACATGTACAGTGAAAATGAAAGTTGATGGACACACTAACAAGTCAAACAGACTGCAGATTTAGTTCCTTTCAATACATTCGATCAATCTTGCTTCAAGGGTTGTCATGTGTTCATCCCATTTTCTTTTTTATAAATTGTGATTTTTTTTCCTATCATTGAAGTTCCCTTTCGTATAATTTCTCACCTTTTTCCTTATGCTTTTTTTATCGTCACTTTTGCTATTCCTTTATATCTTGTATATCTTTGGCGACTCCTCCCCCGTCATTCTTTTTCACTTATTTTGACCCTTTCTCATTCACTCCTAAATTTTTACTTTTTCTCACGTTCCTTTTTTCAGCTTTTCTAAATTTTCTAATATTGTTCACTCTTCATATTGTTTTACAATGATTTTGATCACTCTTCTTTCACTTTCTCTTAAATTTTATTTTTTCCAGTTCTGAATACATCATACAATTACTATACATTTACATACCTCTCGTCAATCTACCCTACCTCTCCTCCATCCACCCTACCTCTCCTCCTTCCACCCTACCTCTCCTCCATCCACCCTTTACCCCTCCCCCATCCACCCTACCTCTCGTCTATCCACCCTACCTCTCGTCCATCCACCCTAGCCCTCCTACATCCACCTTACCTCTCCTCCATCCACCTTACCTCTCCTCCATCCACCCTACCTCTCCTCCATCCACCCTACCTCTCCTCCATCCTCCCTACCTCTTCCACATCCACCCTGCCCCTCCTACATCCACCCTAACTCTCCTCCATCCAATCTACCTCTCCTCCATGGGTGTCGATCCCGGGGGGATGGGGGGGGGGGATATATCCCCCCCCCCAATATTTCAGGTGGGGGGGGGGGTGACCTGTACAATCATCCCCCCCCCCAATAATTCACCATAAAAAAAAATGAAATGAAGAGAAAAATTAATGATGAGAGCCCGATGAGAGTAGTTAAGGGTTATTACTCGCAAGATGACCATCAATATACACATTTTGCTATCTCATTTTCATAATACATACATATATAAACAGAAAACGAAGTTAATGAGACAACCGTATATATGAGAAAGATTATTATGTCACAACTTATTTTTGTTTTATTGAAAAGCTGATGTAGGCCTATGTATTGACTGTATTCAAACGTAACTAACAGCGTGTCCACACACACAATAATTTATCCCGAAACTCTATAACGAAACGTCGTATAAAGAATCATAGTATAAATTTCAAAGTGTCCACACACAAGAAACGTCATCAATAATCATCATATAAATTCAAGGATGTCCATAAACAGAAGAAAGTTATCCTGAAACTCTACAGTCTAGTCTCCTTTCGCTCGAGGTCACGTTAAGCCCCGCCCAGTTAGTTACACTAGTTACACTCCCCCCTGTCCACACACAACATTTCCGTGATTAGGCGTGATTCTTTATTGAGTTTCAGTTCGAAACGATGCCCAAACCTGCGTTTCGTTAGACTAGTTTCGTTATACGACGTATCGTTAGTGAGCGTCCACACACACAATTTCATCGTAAAACTATCGCGAAACGGTATCACTATCGCGAAACGGTATAGCTAATCACGGAAAATGTTGTGTGTGGACAGGGGGCAACAGGCATAAGATAGTTAAGGTTTTATCTGAAGGTTAGAATGTTATTAAGTTTGAAGTTTTGTTTATAACACCCTTCCAATAATAATGCACCTTCTAAGAATGCCACATCACTAAGATTATTTTGAGGATTTTGCTTTTGAGAGCAAGAAGTAGAATAAGTTATAGTTTTTGAGAAAAAAATAGTGCTCTGGTCAGGGCCTTAGGGGAATATTATGCTTATATTTTAGAGCGTATTTGGTATGATAAGTATATCTGGGTGAAGAAGGAGATAATGGAAGTTTGTTGTTTGATAGTTGGAACGTAAGTTTTATATTATGTTTTTAAGAAACAGACAGTTTGTATGAGGAATGGAAATTTTCTGTCATTTTGAGAACCAAATTTTGCATCAGTGATATTCTGTTTCATTGAATTGAGTTTCCCGCAGAGAGGATGCAGTTGGTTTAATTAAAGAAGGAAGAGAGTCAAATGAAGAACCAAAAGCAATATGTTTTTCATTAACTAATGAGAACTATGTTTTTGTTTAGATCTCCTTACACAGAATATTGCAATGGGTTTTTCACGATGAATGTTGTTTGGAGACATCAATATTCATAACATGTATGTTTCTATCACCAGGAAATAAAGAATTTTCTGTCTACATGAACCTTTCCTGGTTACTTATTAATGCATTTGCCCACTGGTAACATAATACTTTCAGAACTTGATATCCCTCACCATTGTCTAAATTTCGTTTAAAAATAGATGATATCAGTCTGGTAGGCCTACAATGCAGGCAAGAGTCAGGACTAACATTTAGCATGTTATTAATTTTATTACCACTCTTATATTCTCTGAAATGTTATCTTTATTGAGGGTGACTTGAAAAAGCTAATAACTTGGAAGGGAGGGGCAGGCGCATAGCCAGGTGTGGCGGTGGGGGCGGTCGCCCCCAAAAACGCCGGCCAAAAAGAAGAAAAAAGGAGAAAGGAGAAAGAAAGAGGACGTAGGAAGAAAAAGGATTAAGAGTCGAGAACGGTACAACGAATCGTCTACTTTCTCTAATAATTTAATGAAACGTCAAAGCTTCCGCGTTTCGCGCGGGAGCGGGGAAACTGAATTCAGACGAGGATTTAGAGTCAAGAACGGTACAACGAATCGTCTTCTTTCTCTAATAATTTAATGTAACGTCAAAGCTTCCGCGCTTCGCGTGGGAGGGGGGGGGCAACCGAATTCAGACAAGGATTAAGAGTCGAGAATGGTACAACGAATCATTTTCTTTCTTTAATAATCTAATAAAACGTCAAAGCTTCCGCGCTTCGCGCGGGATCAGGGAAACTGGATTCAGACAAGGATAAGAGTCGAGAACGGTACAACGAATCGTCTTCTTTCTCTAATAATTTAATGAAACGTCAAAGCTTCCGCGCTTCGCGCGGAAGGGGGGGGGAATGAATTCAGACAAGGATTAAGAGTCGAGAATGGTACATCGAATCGTCTTCTTTCTTTAATAATCTAATGAAACGTCAGCTGAGCTTCCGCGCTACGCGCGGAGGGAAGGGGAACTTGATTCAAACAAGGATTAAGAGTCAAGAACGGTACAACGAATCGTCTTCTTTCTCTAATAATTTAATGAAACGTCAAAGCTTCCGCGCTTCGCGCGGGAGGGGGGGGGAATGAATTCAGACAAGGATTAAGAGTCGAGAATGGTACATCGAATCGTCTTCTTTCTTTAATAATCTAATGAAACGTCAGCTGAGCTTCCGCGCTACGCGCGGAGGAAGGGGAACTTGATTCAAACAAGGATTAAGAGTCGAAAACGGTCCAACGAATCGTCTTCTTTTTCTAATAATTTAATGAAACGTCAAAGCTTCAGCGCTTCGCCGGGAGGGGGAAAACTCCCCCTCCCTACACCCAACCCCCTAGCGAGCGCGTTCACTACCGCTTCGCGTGCTCACTACCGCCCCCCCCCCCCCTAAAATGAAATGCTAGCTACGCGCTTGGGCCGGGAGGGGGTGCAACCTGCCACACGCCTCTACCTCTTGGTTGCTTTGATCCATTGCCGAAAATATTTTGGCACCTATCATCCCCCCCAACCACGGATACAAATCGACACCCTTGCTCTCCTCTATCCACCCTACCCTTCCCCCATCCACCCTACCCCTCCTACATCCACCTTACCCCTCCTCCATCCACCTTACCTCTCCTCCATCCATCCTACCTCTCCTCCATCCATCCTACCTCTTCTCCATCCACCCTACCCCTCCCCCATCCACCCTACCCCTCCTACACCCACCCTACCCCTCCTACATCCACCCTACCCCTCCTACATCCACCCTACCCCTCCTCCTTCCACCTTACCTCTCCTACGTCCACCCTACCCTACCTCTCCTCTATCTACCCCACCTCTACTACCCTTCCATGTGGAAATGTCTTATGTCACATCGCTGCAAATTAATAGAAGTATCAACGATGAACTGGTACTGATGCCAGATTAAAACACCTTGATGAAAAATGTCTACAATTCTAAAATGCACGCAAACTTTCTTGTAAATGAAAATAAAGATAAAGTACCATGAACCTGTCATTTGAGCAATGTGAATTGATTTATATATGTGTATAATATTATATTTAAGCTGAATGGGAACATACATGCATATAATATAATTACTTCCAAGATTCTGAGAATATTTTTTTACTGCCGGGATGGTACACGTTCCTCCATGTAAATAAAGCTTAAATTTATAAATTATTGTTGAGGGTTGCTGTACGCTTATGAACACTCAGGTGAAAATAGGAGTGAACCAGATTTATTTGTTCAAATTTACTTGTTTCATTAATGTTGATACTTAAATACATTTGCATTTGATATTCACAATTTACTTCTCTTATTCTTATTATTTGACACATCTTGAATATAACTAAAGAGGAAAGAGTAAGGAGTCACTTACGTTATTATGAGATAATACAGAACCAGCCCAAGTAAAATGAATACAGTGCAGGTTGTAATTGTGATTATGGTTGATTATGGTGATGGTGATGATGATGATTATGATGATCTAGCACAAAACGAAGATAAAGACGATTAGTATCATTATTAATATTTTAATACATGCCCAAGCATTAACAATTCCATTTGGGTCACTTTGTGAAAATAATGTTTCGCCAAGCCAGTGCTAGATAATACTACGCGCTGTACGTCACACTTGATGAGGTCACTTTGTGAAAACAATGCTTTCCTAATTAATTAAAGTTTAGCTTGCGCGCTGTGCGTTTAGCGACGCAATCAATTGGGTCACTACGTGGAAATATTGTGTCAGCGTATTCTGAAAAGTGTTGTTTTCACGAAGCGACCCGAATGTTCACAACCCTATAGCTTAGTTATTTTTCATTGACTTCTGTTTAGAAATAGACGTTTATAAAGTTGAGATTCTCCTCTCTCATCCAGTATGAAATTTGTAAACATTACAATGAACTAAAACCCCGATGTGAGTAATTTAAAAAGTGAAAATCTCTAAACGCGTTTTTCTCAAAATAGACTTTCGCGGACGCTCGGGCGTTTGTGCCATTACGTGAAATCAGCGAGGCAAGTGAAGAATTATACAAATAACATGTGACCGTACCAAACAATACCATTACCAGATAGTATCAGTGTTAAGTTATCCAAGAAATATTTATGAGTGGGAGTTCCTATCTCTAAGGGGGGAAATCGTACCACTGTTTAACTTGTTATAACAAGAGGGACTTTTAGATTTGCACGTCGACAGCTTTGACTGCAACGTGTGACGTCAATTTAAAGCACTGCGCATGCTTTACGTCGTCTCAGTCGGCGATCGAGAATGCGTCAACTGTGATTTTACGGTACTAGTATGCCGCGTGCGCAAATTAATATACAGTTCCTCAGGTAGACAAAGGAACATCCCTTCACTGCTATTATGTAAAAATGTGTAGAACAGGTATCACATGCATATTCACCTGTTCTATACATTTTTACATAATAGCAGTGAAGGGATGTTCTTTTGTCTACCAAAGCAATTGTTGAGGGTAGAATGAGGAACTGTATATTTTGTCCTCTCTCTTGGTCCGTCATGTTCATAGTGTTATTTCCTGCATGCATGTATATCGTCGAGTGAAATCTAAAAGATTTCAAATTGTAGTCAACATGGGCAGTTGAGTACGTTGACACGCATGATCAGTCGGCGTTCGTCGTGTTCTCTTTCATTCAATCTAAAAGTCCCTATTGCTGTGCGTGGGTGAACTGTTCGATTGAACATAATAGTACTTCATGCCTTTCATGAATGTCAGTGGGAATTCCCACTCGATAACAAAAACATAAACGAAAAACATAATCATAAACTGCATATAGCTGAATGAAACATCATACGCCTCTTATTGAAAGCGATTGTAGCCCGTGCCTGTTTGAGCTGAGAGGAGCAATTTCATACGTTTATACTTAATGATAATGCTGGCGGTGTCTGCAATGGAAGATGTCCGTGTTGTTAAATCAGCCACGTGTGGGCGAAGTTTGGTCTTCACTTCAAAATTTGTGCCTGGACAATGTATCCTTGAAGAATTGCCGTATGTATATACTCTGTACGACAACAAAAGGGGACTCTACTGTGATTTTTGCCTCAAACAATGGTACCGATTTTTATTTTTTGTTAAAATAGTAAAAAGTGATAGGGCCTTATGGCTTAATTTAGGGGTGCTATACATATTGAAATCCACGTGCCTTCTGTTTATATATTTTTTTTCTTCTTGGCCAATTAGGTTAAATCCACTGAGTGTGGAATATCATTCATTTCACTTTAATGACAGTATGATATTAAGAATAAATAATATTTATTAAATGCTACGTCTATAAGTGAATTAAACATCTTAATTATGATCAGGATAATAATACAGGTCTAATATAGAAGTCTAATAATGATTACACTAATCATTATTATGCTGACTTTTGAAATAAAAGTAAGCATTACTTTATCAATTTGCACAAAACTCAAAAGGGGTCAACATGAATTGCTTACAGTTTATAACTTTTAGTAAAGTTTATACTCCAAAATTATTTATTTAAGGTATTTTTTTTGGATCCAGTACAGTACTGCACTATGTTACATTTTAATGACATTCGTTTAGGTTTGAAACTGTTTTGAATATTTCAAGAATGATAATAATAATAATAATAATGATAATAAAAACGGTGCTTATAGGGCGCTTACCACCGAAGTCTCTAAGCGCTAGAATAAAATAAAATCCAATATTCATCTTACTTTCAGTTCAACTCTAAAGAAGTGTTCCAGTTGCAAGTATGTAAGCTACTGCAATAAATCATGTCAGGTAAAAACAAATCTTTTGTTTTGGTTCCCTCCAACACATAAACCCATTACCTATATCAGAAATGAATGATTTCTGAATTAAGTCTATGAAATAGGAAAATTCAAGCAGTCAGTGTCCCAGTGAGTTAAAATAACTCAAAAAATTCAGAAAATTCTTATTATTTTCCCTGAGATGGAGATATTGTAGTAAAATATCTATATCTCTGGGAAAATATTAAGACTGTTGTGTTAAGTTGGTAAGCATTAACTATGTCAATGTTTATGGAGTTTTGGGGCTATGTTATATTTAGTATAGTTGGCCATTAGTGACAGGAGAGTTGTTTGAAATTAGTGGTCATTGCAGGAACTAGTATGCAAAATATAATCAACAGAAAGTATCACTCAATCCTGAGTATGAAAGTATGAAAGGTTACTTATTATATATATTCCTTCTACTCTACTAACCCTCTAACATGCACAAAACTGTCAAACCACAAAGATATTTATGGTTTTGTTTGAAGGCGTCACTGTGCAACACCCTCTAATTTTCCCAACCGTTTTCCCATGAAAATAAGCCATAAAACAGGCTTTTTACAATCTTTCAACACTTAAATGTTTGGAATGGTAGATAAAGCCAATTCATTGCTTTGTGACGATTTACATTCACCTGAAATTAAATTAGATTATAATAATATAGATCAGTTTTCCCAATTTTTATCATTAAAATTGGTCTGTTTACACTAAAACTTTCAGATTATCTTTGATTGTACATCTAGCATTGAAGTCACTACCTTAGCACCGTTTTCTTTCATCTAAACAATGTTACCAAGTCCCTTTAATGACTCTTGGTAGACTCACTTAGATTGTCGTTTGGTACGGCTTACATTCTGATTTTGATGTTTGTACCCCGTGCAGAAAGGAGACTGGGCAAGATGTCACAAGCAAGACTGCAAAACACTAAAGAGAATACATCCCGTGCCATATCCATACTTTACTCAGCTTCTGTCTCAAATTATCCAGAAGCAAAGACGATCCCCTCCGAGCACGCAGGGTGATGAGGATTGTTTTCCAACCACCGTAGACCATTTGGAATCCCTCCATGAGAAGATGAGCGATACGAGAAGGGGTGAATTTGAGGGATTGTTGTGTGTGTTGAAGTATATATATATTTGCGAAAGAAATGTATTACCTGAGTCAAGCAGCCTGTTGAAGATATTGGGGGCGGCTACCTGCAATGCCTTCTCAATAATGGATAATGATCTGAGTGTCATTGCAGCTGTGATATACTTGAGGTGATTACTACTATGATTGATAATTGTTTTACCTGACTCTAAAAAAGAATGTATATGCTGGTAAGTAAACAACCAGGGGACGACAGCCTTAAGTCCTCTCCAAGAGACTTGGTAATGAGGATTAAATGGCAAGTCCACTCCAATAATAACCTACGTTTAATAGAAGCAGAAAAATCTGACAAAACAATCAAAACAAGTTTGAGCAAAATCGGATAACTAATAAGAAACTAAAAAGTTTACGAATTTGTAATGACATGAAAATCTTTGAAAATCACAAAAAAATTGGTAACTCACTTATGTGTCTGTGACGTCAATGCCTCACTATCCACTAAATTGTTTTCTTTATTTTGATAACATAAATTTCCGATTTTCCCCCTAAAAATCTTATTTCCTCACACCAGCATCAAAGTTATGTTGATAGGCCTAATATGTTTTCGTGTGGATGCACTAATATAGAGTAATTGTTTGTATTCTGTTTATTCGTGAAAAATATCAATTTTTCATAAACTATTAATATGAAAATTAATAATTATGAATAAACAGTATTCCGAAAATAGTCTCAATTTTTCGAAATTCGTAAAGGATTGTGAAATGTCATGGATGCAATATATGATACAAATTATATAACCTGGGCAAAAGCATGGGGAAATCAGTTCTTGGGGATAACTTTCAGAAACTTAGCGAATGCATCTCCGATGTCATGTCCTGGTCTTCTTTGATTAAACTCAATTTAAATCACTCTAAGACGGAGGTACTACACATCACGTCGCAGTTTAGAAGTTCTTGCAGTCTGCCGCGCTTAGATGCTGCTGGCGTTGAAATCGTATCTTCAAAAGTTGTTCGTAACCTCGGCGTCACTGTTGATAATGTATTAAACATGAAACAACATATCAGGAATACTTGTCGGACGGCTGCCTTTGGTATCTCCAGAATTAGTAAACATAAAAAATATTTGGACAGACAGTCTACAGAACGATTGATCCACGCTTTTGTGATTTCTCATTTAGATTATTGTAACGGATTGTACTTTGGCTCACCAAATTCCACCATTTCTCCACTCCAACGTATTCAGAACATGACAGCCCGTCTCATTACCCCAAAACCAGAAAATATGAACACATAACTTCTATTCTTAGACCCCCTCATTGGCTATCTATTTTAACTCGAATTCAGTTTAAAATTCTTTTGTTAGTATTCAAAATTAAACATGGGTAGTTTGCTCCATCATATTTAAACGACCTTCTCAGACCTATTGTTCCATCACGTTCAGTACGGTCAACAACACATGCTAATTTCCAATACCCCTGGTCTCCGAGCCAATACCCGTTATGGTGATCTTACTTTTGCTGTTGCAGCCCTATCATGGAATAGTTTACCAATTAGTATCCGCCAATCCCTATCTGTAGAGTCTTTTAAGGAAAGTTTGAGGTATTTTTTGTTCAATAGTAATTTATAGGGCAATTTTGTTTAAAGTAAGTTTCTAATTATCTGTAATGTTAATATTACAATTATGTATTATAATTGCTGTATGTTTATTTTACTCTGTACCTTGTTTTTTAAGCGCTTAGAAAAATTGTATTAAGCGCTTTATCAATGTAATTTATTATTATTATTATTTTCAAAAGGCAAATTAATGGGATACAAATGTATAAAGTAATAGATAAATAGTGAGGCAATGACGCCACAAACTGATAACCAATTTGGCAAATTGTGTAGTGATTTACATTGTTCCATAGTTTTTCATACTTTAAACAAAATAATGACTTCCTTATTAGTGATCCCATTTTCCTCAACATATTTTTGTTTGTTTCTCCGCATCTATTGAAAGCAAGTTTTTTTTGGAGTGGACTTAGCCTTTAATGCCTTACCCAAGGGCACAAGCACATTGACCTGGTTTTGAACCTGGGACCTCCCGGTTACGAAACCACTGCTCTACCACTAAGCCGGTGCGCCTCTTTTGATCTATTCATTGGTGTATGACAAGTATTTAAGACCATCAATACTACTGGGCGAGAAGGGATTAGACCACCCAGCCAGGTCACTAACAGATGGCTATCACATCAACTCAGCTCTCAACTAACATTAGAAGAATAGGATCATGGGGGACCAACAGGCACCGATTGGGGAAGTTTTCTATATAAAGGGAGCATGAAGCTACAAGTAGGACAGTGGTGCTTTAAATCGGGAGCACTTCCTGTATAAGAATCAGTCTTCATGATAAGGTGCTAAAGGAATTATCTGGAAAAATGATGTGTCCATTTCAGAATTCCAAAGGGGAAAAAAATGTGAATAAAGTTCCAATTTTCAGCAAGCTCTTTTATTAAAATTTAGAACTGTAGGAATACAAATGTCGTTTGAATAACTGATTGAATTTTATTAGTAAACTTAATTCATATACATTAATATTTTGTTTCACAATACATACATATATATATAAATAAACAAGAAAATCAACAAGTGGTATAGTTGATCGAGTAATCACAAATTAACAATTAACATTGTAGCTTGCACCGTATATACAGTGGTAAATGATATTAAAACAAATAATGATATGACACATACCAGCCTATGTTTCACAATAAATAAACATAACAAATGGGAATGATAAATTCGATATTGATGTTCTAAACAAAAAACGGGTGGAATGTTAGAATTCCCCTTGAGTATTTATGATTGTTTTAATATACTTACAGAAGTGATAAATTATATATCATTCTCAAGTTTCATAATGCTTACAAATTTCTCTTCATCGCTATAGATCTTTAAACTGTCCAGATTTTCAGCAATTTTATTGAGAAATACCCCCCCCCCCTTCAGCCTTATATACAGTACAATCCATTATGGCATGAAATTCATCCACAACCCTTCCCAAGTTACAGTCATTACAAGTTCTTAAATGTGAAGGTATTTTTTCCAGATGTCTATATGTCTTCCAGTTTCTATTGGTAGTTTATGTGAACTAATTCTAAATCGGCAGATATTTGTTCGTAGTTTACGGTTTTTAACGGTTAATTCATATTTCTCTGTTTGTATACTCTGCTTAAATAGATTATATGTTCCCAATTTATTTTGTTCATTGCCATTTACACAATCACTCCATATATCCATCAAGAACTGGCGGTGGTAAAAGTCTTCCATTCTATTTTCTATTTCTTCTCCCACTACTCTATCACTATCGGTAATGTCATCCAATTCTAAACAATCATCATTTTCATCAGTTTGATTGTATGTTGTACTTGTATGTTAAGCATGATTCCATTAGCATAATATACTAGTACGTTTTCTCTTCCCAATCCCATATATCCATTTTCTTTTTTTTGTGTAAATAAATGTGTCATTATTATGTCCATGTTTTAACTGTTCCTGTTTTTAAGAGCATCTATGGTGAACCATTCCTGTGATCCTAACTGTGCATGGGTGTGTGATGGAAGACAACTTCAAATCAGGACCGTTAAAGATGTCAAGGAAGGAGAAGAGGTAAGACTACATATTTTATTCTCAAATACCACATGTTTCCTTATGTTCTGGATATGCACGTGAGAGAAAATACCTTGATATTTTTAAAGAAATGTAATTGACTGTTGCTTTATATGGATTCTGTCAGGATCATTACCAACTCATTTTACCATAACATTTTTCAGGATTACTCTGCCAGTGTTTATAAGATTTGAATCAGCACACCCTAGTGGTTCAGTATATATGTGGGATTCCAAAGATACAATGTATATATTAGTTCTAGATTTTGCAGTGAAGGACGCTTCAACTTTTATGAAGAACTGATGTATATTCTTTAGATTATTTAGATATTTGTCAACATTTTGGAAGATATCACAATGGTCCACGTCCATTAATTTGCTGGTAAGTCTGGTCATATGAAATAGAATCAAACAAATCTATGACCTTGAAAACATGGTGGTCTTTACTTGTACAAGTATAGTAATAATAACATGTGCTTATAACTTAAGATCCTTACAACCGGTTTTCGTTTGGTTTTAGTGTACAATCACCTATGTAGATGTCATGAAACCAGTTAAAGAGAGACAGGCTGACCTGAAAGAGAGATATCAATTCACCTGCAAGTGTGTGAAATGCATCGAAGAAATCAATGTGAGTCTTTACTTTACAGTTTCATTATTTGTTTAACACTTGCTATATATGCAGTTCAGTGCAAAATAAAAACGTTCTCATTGTCAAGCTATTTTTTTAAAACATTCTAATTAAATGTTTTCTGTATATTTCAGGCAGATGAAGGTTTAGGTGAAGAGCTCCGAGGCCATCTGAAGAAATCCTGGAAGCAAATACAGGATATATTGGAGTTACAAGATATCCTTTGTTGACATTTAAAGTTTATCTAGAAAATGACTATATACACTGTTGGTCATAATGGTGGAATAATTATTTTTACCCCAGTTTAGGGAAGGATTTAAAAAATGATTTATTTCTAATAGATCTAGATAATAGTATACATTCTCATATTTTATTGAATAATAATTTGTGAGTGTTTGTTTTGCGTGACTGCTAAAGCATGTGTGTGCTACTAGGCTAATCAGCTAGGGGACCTACGTCCTTAAGTCATAATTCACAGCAATGAGGATTAATGCCTCACAAAAGGGCACTAATATAGCTGATCGACACGATCTTTATCCTGGGGCCTTACAGTAACGAGGCCATTGCTTAGCCACTAAATCATGACTGTGCGCAGCTGGGGCTAGGGTACGCGGCCGCCCCCACAAATCCCCCAAAACGAATATAATGCAATAAATTATCAAAAATTCATTGCACTTTCCCCACGGTCCCCAACAGGAAAAATTCCTCTGTGTGGCCATGCCTTGAAACATAATGCATAGCCCTACAGAGGACTTTTTCCTGTTGGGGGCCGGGGGAAAACGCAATGAATTTTTGATAATTAATTGCATTTTCTTCGGTTTGGGGGATTTGTGGGGGCGGCCGCGTACCCTAGCACCCGCTGCGTACAGTCATGATTCATTGGCTAGGCAATAGCCTCGTGACTGTGAGGCCCTAGGATCAAAACTGTTTCGATGTGCTATATAAGTGCCCTTTTGTGAGGCATTAATCCTCATTACTGTCAGTTATGACTTATTGACGTAGGTCCTCTAGCTGATTAGCCTAGTAGCATACACATGCTTTAGCAGTCACGCAAAACAAACACTCACAAATTATTATTCAATAAAATATGAGAATGTATACTATTATCTAGATCTATTAGGAATAAATCATTGTCAAAATCATTCCATAAATTGGGGTAAAAATAATTATTCCACCATTATGACCAACAGTGTATTACCTGTCAATAAGTTGACATACCAGAAATTAAGTCAATGACTGTTACTCCTTTTGTGTTTATATCATTATTTTGTCGTTATCATAGAGTTAATAGGTCGCTTTTGTATTTGCACAATTTACATTCTACAAATAGATTTCATTGTAATCTATTTTTCTCTCTGCTTGCTCTCCCTTTTCCTTTTTTCTGCTTGTGTATGTCTGTCTTCCTGTATGTCTGTCTGTCTGTCCCTCTGTCTCTCTGTCTCTCTCTCTCTCTCTCCTTAACTCTTTCCTATATTCCCAACTCACTGACCACATGTTAGTCCTCCTATTTTCTCTACTGGTATTCACTTCGCTAATTTCCAGTACTGTCACATTTTTATTTCTCTCTCTTACATTTGACCTCTCATTTCCTCTGTATTCATTCTTCCAGGAAGCTGTAATGATAGGAGATACCGTCTCGAAAGAATTTTCCGAGGGAAAAATATTCAAGATTAACTTGGCTTAACAAAAAGAAATGTAACCCTCTCCAGCCATCATTTCCATCAACAGCTGTCCATATCAATGCACAGTCCCCCTCTGGCATTCCAAATATTACGAAATGCTATACAACACCATCTGCTTCCCTAAGTCCTCTATTCACTCTTTTGCAAAAATATGCAGGCATCGAGCTTTGAAGCCATGCGTGGCACCGAAAAATTAGGTCACGTTCAATGAAGATGTATTTAGCTATAACATATAAAATACAGAATTCACAACATATGACTAATGCAACTTTCTATTAGTTATCAAATGCTTTTTCCGTTTTCGGATAGCTCTACTGAAGACGGAGCCATTTCAACCAGCGAAATCGACCAAGGAAATCGTGAGTGAGAGCGAATGAAAGGTTTTCATCATCATGATTTTCTCATCTAATTATTGACATTTTCCGAAAATTTCCGAAATTTGTATATAGCTAGGAAGGTAGTCCAAAGGTTTATCTTCCTAAAGAACTAAATGAAATTGTGTTATATGTTTGCGCATTTATTGATTGAGGGCTAGAAGTTGTCACGTTATCACCACTATTCACCCCAAGTACAGGCCGGCAAAGCAAAAGCCGCCGTGCTCGCTCGGCCGGGCTGCGTGTGGAAAGGGAGGACTTAGTGCTACTAGGGAGCTGTACGGTTTTGGAAGGGGATTAAGGGGATTACGGTAGGGGAAACAAAAGACGCGCGGTGCCACGGATGGCTTCAAAGGGGCCTCTTGAACGGGATCTCCATTCATTACAGCTTCCTGATTCTTCCAAGCATTTTGTCCCCATCCCGATCAGTTTTCATTCCATGTGTTTATTCTTTCTTAATGGTGAGATTTACATTGGGCCAAAGTGTTACAGCAATGTGAGCCCTTCTTGAAGCCGATGGACTCCTCTAGCAGTCTTCCAACCAATCATTATCTCCTGGTGAAGCTCAGAGAAAAGGCAATGGAAGCATGCGTACACTCACAAGCATGGGAGAAATGTGTTGAATTGGCACAACTGAACATAGAGTCTTACAGGTATAAGTTCATTATACACATTATTACACATAACACAAAACAATTAGTGCTATTTAGATACATGATTTTTTTTTTAAATAAACAATGAACAGACAGTAAATGGTACATTAATTACGCTTTTATGAATACTGATCAGACAGAGGAGGTATGATATTTAGAGCAAAAATTCTTCCCGCCTCATATGGCTTATTAACATATGGCTTTTGGCTTTTAGGGGTCATCTGTTGCAGGAAGACTAAGGAATACGATACGGCTGGATGCCATGATTGGTAATTGTGCAAGGGGGTAATTTTCGGGAGTAATCTTCTTTGAGGGGTAATATTATTTTCCAGGAGATAATTGTCCTATAACCCAACGTACATTTAGCAAAACCATAGTTTTATGACTGAATAATTTGTATGTTATTTGATTTAGATATCACTATGGACGATACAGTCCCAGTGTGGGGATGCCTCTCCTGAAGACGGGTGAAGTACTGTTTTACCTGAATAGACTTCGAGAGGCAAGAAAATATGTCAAAGAGGTAACTAATTATACAGTATTTCCTAATTGATGTTTTCATTTGTACTGAACTTTTCATTTTGAGTTTTTCGTTCAGCTGTTTTGACTACTTTTGACTTTGTAGAAAAGTAGAATTGTGCATTAATTTATCATCCCCTTGCAGACGAAGTGGGAGGGGATGTAGTAACGCTGCCGCCTGTCCTTCCGTCTGTCCGTCCTTCCGTAATACAAATCTGGTTTCTGTTCGATAACTTTAGTAATGTTATGACGGCTTTTAATGAAATTTGATATGAAGGTACATGGTATCAAAACACAGCCTAAGTTCGATTTCAGAGTATGTAGGTCAAAGGTCATAGCTCATTTATTATGCAAAAAAAGCTGATTATTCGAACATTTGGTTTCCATTCGATAATTTTAGTAATGTTTGACGGATTTTAATGAAATTTGAAATGAAGGTTATGGTATCAAAATACAACCCAAGTTCGATTTTAGAGTATGTAGATCAAAGGTCAAATGTCATAGCTTATTAAATATGCCAAAATACCCAAATCTAGCTGGCTTCCGTTCGATAACTTTAGTAATGCTGCTTATAGTATCGGCTTGCATGGTGATGGAGATATACAGTAGGCTTGCGGTTGCACCATGTGAGAGAGAGGGAGGGTCTTTCTTGAATGTGTGTAGTCCTGAAAAGGAATGTTGTTAGTCTTGAAAAGACGGATTTTAATGAAATTTGATATGAAGGTACATGGTATCAAAATACAGCCCAAGTCCAATTTTGGAGTATGTAGGTCAAAGGTCATAGCTCATTAAATATGTGAAAAAACATAATTATATATATGCAAATATGTGGTTCTCATTTAATAATGTAAGTAATGTTGTTGAGTTTGTACGTCAAAGGGCACAGCTCTTTATGCAAAAATTGCTAAATATATAGGCCATTTGTACCCGGCAAGGGGATGCTACGCTTCGATCGCGTTGACTTGTTAATGTTTGCTATTAAGTAATTAAATCTTAAGGAAAAATGGGGAGGAGGGGTAGATGCTTGTGTTCTATAGGATACATAGTAAAATCCAGAATAATTTCAGGCACCCAAACCCAATTTGTCCAATTAACCTATTCATCTGATTCCGTGAACGATCTTTTATACAGGTAGTTTTGTCTGAAAAAAGGAACAGTACAGTTAAATCACATGCAGTACACCATAACTAAGTTTGTTAATTACTGGACATTGAGGTTCAGGTTATTAAGTGTGTCTGTCACCTTGATATAAATTAGCTAGGACAATAGGTGAAAAGTTCACAATCTCACTTTGATGTACTTTGATCCTTGCATTAACATAAAGACAGGGGAAGTGACCTTGCTAGCATGTTTGGAGCATGTATGATGATGTAGATCAATATTTTCATCACGTCGAACCAATTAATGTATCCCTTTATGTCATCCATTATTTCGTCTGAAAAAATTGTTTGTCTCAAGCTTATACAATTATTTGTGATCAACTTGTTCATGCTCTAGTCTCTATCTCTGTCTCTTTAAACTTTCCTTGAAATCTACTGACTTTTTCTGCTTCTGATTAGGAGGAGGTTAATTTTAAGCCAAAGGTGTCTCTGTTATCTATTTATTTATATTTTCTAATTCATTATTTTGTTTTTTCAGGCAGAGAGTGTTTTTAAAGTAACACATGGTCCACAGCATTCACTGATGGCGTCAGTGAAGAAACTGCTCTTTAAGTGTAGGTAATTCTTTTTGTCTGTAACTGCAGACAAAATCAGTCACTGATGTCAACATGACTACAAGAATTTCTCTGCAGCAGATGACACTGAAAATGCTAAAGATGGGAGGACAGATTGACAGCGAGAGTGAGATGAACATGAAACGACAAGAGACATAACAATAACAATTAGTTTGAGAAGCTAGCAAACAATCAATTCGAAATGTAGTCATGGTAGTTTGTACATCTAGAAATTTGAACACCAGGGCCCTGTTTCATAAAACTTGTTTTCAATAACATGTTAAGATCATTGTCATAAGCTACTGAAATCCTTGCATTTGATTGGCTGTGAGCAGATTTATCATAGATATGTGGCAGTTGTTATTGATAACAAGTTTGCTGAAATAGGGCCCACTTCTATTAAAGGAGGTGTTAATATATGGAACTTATTACCTAGTAATTGGCAGAATTGAACGCCTATTTCTTCATTCAAACACCTTTATAAACAATTGCATTTTAATTAATGTACTAAATAACTCGTGACGCCATGGATTGTGTTGAATATATTTTGTTTTACCCATTTGAATAAGAAAAATGTACTTTTGTATGTCCTAGGCATTATACGTTACCTGAAATGCCTTGTGTATTTAAAATGCAAGTTTTGTTAATTAATCATATTGTTGTGGGAGTTGTTTGTGAGTACTTATACATGTATTGCTTCTTTTAGGTGTGTTGTCTGGTTTCCTACGATTGTGCTGGATAAAATTCTGATTCTATGGTTAAAACGTCGATTACATTTCCGGTGAAGTTTAATTTCTTTTTACCGTTTTCAAATTGTTGGATAATCTCATTTCGTGATTCTGGGTGAATCTATCAATTTACATCCATGCTGGTTATTTCATGTCATATCATTTAATATTGCTGTAATATACTTTTATATTAAGCCTTTTTTCATGGTTATTTTGATGTTACCATGTAAATACAGGACCGAAGTGAAAGAAAGCTTTGGCTGACATTGTCATCCTTTATAAATATTTTAAAATAAATAATAAATAAGTTTGAGAAATGGTAAAATGGCTAGAGGTATACAATTCATTGTTTCACTAGAGCATTTTGAAATGTGAGGGAGGGGGGGGGTGATGATGCTAGATGAGAAATATTTTGTCAAAAAGTCGAAGAAAAAATACATGTACATGCTTTCCTCTAACTGAAGAGATAATTGGTACTTCCAAAGTCTGACGTTATTCAAAGGAAATCAAAATACATTTGTACATGTATTCTTTTGACAGGTGTATTTTAAAATAAATTTTTAAGTGACTCGAGCTGGAAAAAAAAATTAACCCTTAGTTATGATACACAATAATAAAGATTCCACTTAATGTCTTTTATGTGAAGAACATTGTACATGTACACAGACATGCTGTATTATCATGCTTTTATAATAAAGAAACAGCCAACTTGAATCTTTTTTTTTATTCAATTTGTATTTTGAGGGAGGGCAAAAGAGAAAGAGAGAGAAAGTGGGGGGGGGGGCAATTGGATCAAAAATTGAGAGAAATACACAAATGTCAGTCATACATGTAAGAAAAGAAGTGAAAGGAAGTGAAAATGTAAATTGATAGATACACCAAGTTTAATATTTTCCATCATGCCGATATCACTATGAACATAACGGACAATACAAAGAAAGAGGACAAAATAATTATACAGTTCCTCATTCTACCCTCAACAATTGCTTTGGTAGACAAAGAAACTTCCCTTCACTGCTATTATGTAAAAATGTGTAAAACAGGAGAATATGCATGTGACACCTGTTCTACACATTTTTACAAAAAATTTTACTATGGAAAACCACATGCACACACTTGGAATATTATTGGATTACTCTACAGTAGATCATAAAATTGTGTTACGTAAATTTATTAAGCTGACAGACAGCAATTTGTATCCATTAATAGTTTTGATTCAGATTTACATAATGTTAGCCGTGGAGTCCCACAGGGATTACTTCTTGGTCCTCTTTTATTTATCCTTTATATAAATGGTTTTCAATATTCTTCTGATGTATTATCCTTTATTTTGTTTGTAGATGATTCAAGCATATTTTTTTTCACACAAAGATGCACAAGTCCTTTTGCAAACAGTTAACTCAGAGTTGCGCAATACAACTGCATGGATTCATGCGAATAAACTTTCTCTTAATCTTACAAAAAACAATTATATGATATATAGCAATTCGCTCAAAATGTTGCCCGGTGACATTATTTTCAACGTTGTTCTGATAGACAATATAACATTAACTAAATTCCTAGGTCTTTATATCGATGAACAATTGAAGTGAAAAACCTCATGCAAATATTCCTTAATGTATCATCTGAACTCAGGTGTACTGCTATTGGCATTAGCCAAGATTTTCAAGAATAACAATCAAATTCACAATCATGCCACAAGAGGTGCTTCTGCATTCCACTTACCCCACGCAAGGACAAAGTTTACTCTCAACACTTTAGTTTGCACTGTACCAATGTTTTGGAACACTCTTGACTCAAGCATTAGCCATTCTGTCAGTATATCTTTCTTCAAACGAAAAGTGAAGTTGTACTTATTGAATAATTATTCCTCCCCCCCCCCCCCATCTCTCGAGCTCTCTCTCCCTCTCCCGCCCTCTCTCTCCATTTCTATATCCAACGTTATTATCACTTTTATAGTCTCTTCTCCCCACCCTTTTGTATTACTTAGTTTAGCCATGTTTATAATCATATGGTAACATAGTAAATAGTTATTTGTTTTTAGTACTTAAGCGCCTTTGGCGAGCATTTCTTGTATTAAAGGTAAAGACCAGTTATGGTCATGCGATTGAATTGTGAAAGAAACGTTGTGGAATCGATCAGAAAAGGTTGATCATCTAGCATCTAGCATCTGCAAGGTTCTGGAATCATCAAAATGATAAGAAATTTGGCCCATTCTTCTTAAAGTTACAAGCACTATACACAGAAAGATGTATATGGGACTACCCTATATCTCTCACAGGACCATGAGAGAAACAAATTTACCAAATATATGAATTAGTAGGCGGTTTCCCGGCAAATTTGTTATCATCATGTATTAGTCAAAACATATTCTTTCACATGATTGGTAATGAGAGCTTCCATTTCATTTTTTGAAATTGGGGCGTTACCAATACTGGTCTTTACCTTTAATCTATTATATAACCAGACATGTTTTTTTTTTTTTTCTTCTTCTATATGTTATTGTTTTAAGGGACCTAACCTCTACAAGCCAAGCTTTAAGAACATTAGGTCTCCTCGTCTTTTCTTCTTTTCTTCTCACTTAAATGCATTATATGAACTTGATCCTTATAAGTGTTTCTTTTATATACTCTACAAGTTATACATTTGTCAAATCGTATTACATTCATGTTGGAAGAAAAACAAATAAAATTGAACTTGAAACTATATATCTTGGTTATTTTCATTAATGCAAACATCAATATTGTTAAAAAAATGAACCACACATAGTCATGTACATACTATAATATTACAAAGTGTGACAAACCTTTCTATCATAATTTACAACATTTTCAAGTACTTCAAGTTCCAAGATATACATGATGCACATAATACATATACACATGACTTATATACTTAAAACATCTTGTGGTGTGTTAAATGTTTGTTTATATTTTTCCAATTTCTTTATTGTTTCCCGACATCAAATTTCGTTATCATGGGGGTTTTGTTTTAGAATTAATATCATGGTAAGGTTAGTGCATAATGATACAAGAAAGGGAACGAAACTGTACTAAGGAAGCACAATTAATCTAGTAAATTCTGCAGTTATTGCCACACCTTTTTATATGCATAAATCATGGTTGTACTGCTGCATGTCATTGGGTTATTGGCCCTCATTGGCCGTTAATATCGCCTCGTAGATGGAGAGATATGTTTCGTCATCATCTACATGAGTGATCGTCCACAACAGGATGGTTACTGCCAAGATGTCATCCTGTACCCATACGGACAAGAAAATTGTTTGCGAAGCCTTGACTTGTCGAACTATT
The DNA here is from genome assembly GCA_035222895.1 of Strongylocentrotus droebachiensis. Taxonomy (NCBI): domain Eukaryota; kingdom Metazoa; phylum Echinodermata; class Echinoidea; order Camarodonta; family Strongylocentrotidae; genus Strongylocentrotus; species Strongylocentrotus droebachiensis. Next base: position 79,645 of record JAVYIG010005084.1, on the reverse strand, counting down.
TCAACACGTACGGCGTGTACTTGCATATGAAAAAACAAAGAACAAAATATCAAATTTTCAATGTTAAGCAATTTCTTTCTACACTAAAGTCAATCAATATAAATTATAAATATAGATATTTTGTATTTTGAACCAAAATAATCAATACTGTATCATTTTATTTCTTTCATGATTTATTTGGTAAGACTTTTCTAAGTAATGTGTATTCAACAGCACGTTAATTTCTATTAGCTACTTTTAATCTCAAAATGGTCTGTATAATATGGACGATGTATATGCGTGCGTTCAAATGTGAAGTTGATGCTATTTAAAATCCTGATCATACCGTGTGTTGCAATGGCTCACAGTTACTGCTTGCGTATACACTGAACTGAAACGCCATCGGATCAAAGAAACGTCGAAAGTGATACGATGTTTAACATTCATAATTGGTTTCATAACAAATCAACTGAAAGTGTGAATAAACGATGTTTTATGGAATTTCTTCAAAATAATTTAAATTCAATTCAATTAAATTCAATTCAATTTCGGTTTTATTGTTTAAAAAAAAACATGGCAAAAGTCAGGAGAATAATATTGTCATAAGTTACAGTTAAATATAAGAGAACATGAAATAAGGTTATACATTTTACATTTACATATAATAGTTCAATACCAACTATAGTAAACAGAAGATTGTGTCTTCATGCATTAAAAAAGATAATGTTAAACAGTAATTATTATGTTAAATTCAATCGGATAGATTTGTATAAGATTAATAGTACAGTGGAAGCCGGTAGTAAGAACAAGAGAAGTGTTTTTTGACCGAAAATCAAGTCCATTTATTACAATAAAATTGGCAATTCACAACGGTGATTCAGAAATTGCATACCACAACAACAGCAGTTTAGATTTTCGATCGCAAACACAGGCAAAAAATCAATATGCGGGCGGGCGACGAGAAACTCAACATTGAGTTATGAGGGCCTAAACATTGTCGGCATACACAAGCTGTTCTGACACAAGCCAAGTGGTAAGTATGAGCAGTGCTGCTATATTAAACATTCAAGTACGAAAGGTTACAGTCCTCGAATTGCCCAGAGGTTTTGATTATTATAATTATGGATCACCTCAATAGCAACTCACTTTTGCCATGTACTCAGTCTGCATATAGACAATTCCATAGTACTGAAACTGCACTGCTAAGAATAAAGAGTGATCTATTGATGGCTATGGATTCCCAGAAAGTCACTCTTTTACTGTTATTAGATCTAAGTAGTGCATTCGATACCATAGATCATTCTTGCTTATTAGAAACTTTAAAGACCTGTTTTGGCATAGATGGTAGTGTTCTTGAATGGATAGAGTCGTATTTGACGAATAGATATCAGAAGGTCAAAATAGACGATGTGATCTCTGATGATTTGCCAGTGCCTTTCGGAGTTCCACAAGGTTCTCGGCTGGGTCCTTTGCTATTTACTCTGTACACTGCTAATCTCATTTCAAATGTTCGAACAAATTTCCCCGAGATATCATGCCACTGCTATGCAGATGACACACAGCTGTATGTATCATTCAGACCTGATGAACATGCTAAAGAGCGATGTGTCTCACTCCTAGAAACATGTGTTGACTATGTACGTGGGTGGATGTTGCAAAATAGGCTCATGCTTAATGATGGTAAAACTGAATTAATGATCATTGGCACACCTAAACAGACATCCAAAATCAACTTAAACAGTGTATCAATTGGAGACTCTGTAATAGAACCATCTGTTAGTGCAAGAAATCTTGGAGTTCAGTTCGATTCGAATTTGAATATGAGAGAGCACATCACAAATGTCTGTAAATCAGCATACTACATGATCTATAATCTCAGACGTATTCGTAAATATTTAGATAAGGACATTACGAAAGACATTGTACATGCATGTATCACCAATAAGCTGGACTATTGTAATGGTCTACTGTATGGGATCCCTGACTGTCAAATAGTGAGATTGCAACGGGTTCAAAACACCTGTGCAAGGCTGATCTGTGGTTGTTCTAAATTCACACGGATCACCCCAATTTTAAGAAATCTACATTGGTTACCAGTACGCCAGAGAATAACATTCAAAATCTTGCTGATTGTATATAAAGCACTTCTTGGTCAAGCTCCCACTTATATCAAAGAACTGTTGAATTTCAAACCTAATCAACACAATCGCAACTTGCGCAGTTCTCGAGATACTCTGTTGCTACAGATCCCATCTATCAAAACAAAAATAACGCTAGGTGATCGAGCATTTGCTTGTGCAGCCCCAAAACTCTGGAATAACTTGCCATTTGAAGTCAGGAAATCACCATCTGTAAACGTCTTTAAGTCAAAACTGAAAACACTTCTTTTTAATTAACTGTACCGTAAATCTAAGCATATCAGAAGCTCTTGTAGCGCAGTAGAATATATACCTAATGTTGGATAGTTTCTGCGCTTTATAAATGTACTATTATTATTATTAGTTCAACACAAAAAAATATTTGAGGCCTGATGGATAGACTCCCCTCCCGTTCATTTGATTTTTTTTCTTCATCATTCTCATACCCCTTCCCATATGAAATTGAATGAGTAGAGTTGTAGATGTTGTACCTCCCATTATACCGTGTGTCTCAAAAAAAACGTAACACTTTTGAAATGGTTGCCAAATTGAGCATATATAATTTTATGAAAAAATGTCTATATGTATGGAAAGCTAAAGGACCAACCTTTCATATGATATGAAAAAATTAAAAAAAAAATCATGCTTCGATGGACAGTGTTCACTTAAGTTAGAGGTATGAAAATGGGCCTGCGCAGGATTTTTCCTTCCAATTTTGGATGAACAAAGCAGTTTTAAATAAGAAAGAAATAAAAGAAACATGAAAATCTTTTAAAAAAAGATTTAACTTGTTTTTTGTCATGTCTGCCCTAATGTGTGTGTGTGTGTGTGTGCACGTGTGTGTATGTGTGTGTGTGTGTGTGGGGGGGGGGGGGGGTGGGCGGTGGTGTTTCGGGATTGATAAATAACACTGAAAAAGGAATGGTATTCGAGGTATTCAAAATATCCTTTTGATTCAAAATATCCTTTTGATCCATCGATCATGAATATCTCATATCGACCTTATTTTGTAAGTTACAAGTAATTTACCTGTCCAAAATTGGAAGGAAAAATCCTGCGCAGGCCCATTTTCATACCTCTAACTTAAGTGAACACTGTCCATCGAAGCATGATTTTTTTTTTAATTTTTTCATATCATATGAAAGGTTGGTCCTTTAGCTTTCCATACATATCAACATTTTTTCATAAAATTATATATGCTCAATTTGGCAACCATTTCAAAAGTGTTACGTTTTTTTTGAGACACACGGTATATTGCAATAACATGTTAGTGAAGGTATTGCTTATCTAATGTATTGAATTCATGAATATTTCTTGTCTTGTTTGAACCCACAGATCTGGCATGAACTTTATATAATGTCTGATGAAAAGGCTTTTGACATTTGGGTAAGTTCCCAATATAATATTTGAATTGAGATGTAACATGATGGGTAAAACAGTGCACAAAAACAAATGCTTGAACACTACCAAGTTTTCTATGTATTGCTCTTTTTTTCTTTTTTTTTTTGTTGTTGTTGATGAGATTGTGTATACAACTGTTCAGCCAAGGGGCCCTGTATATAATGTTGACCTGTCCACATTTTTTTCAAACATTCTAGCATCTGTTACACAAGCACACCAAAAATCAGGCAGTAATTTCAAGTAAACTGCAAACGGATTTCTTGCAACCAATGGAGATTTAAATTTGATAGGATTTTTTTTTTGTAATCATAAAAAGTAAGTATCTGGGGAGATTTTAAAAGTAGTGTGGTGTGGTGTTTCATTGATGATTCTGATTCTGCCGAATGAAAGCCACAAGATGGCCTTTGTGATTCCAACAATCCCGTTTCGCAACTTCACTGAGGAATACCATTACCACTACATGATGTGATCACAAGACTTGTATGATGATGGAACAATGTAGTCACCAGGGCTGTGTATTATTAAGAGTTTGTAATTTTGCGATCAAGTCATATCAGTTGAAACTCAGAATTAATTGAAACAGTGCACTTAAGAGATGGGAGTTGTGATTTATTTCAAGTTTTAATAAGGTGGCCAATTTTTTTATCACAAGAAAGCCAGCAAGTTTGAGGTCATGGATCTTGAGAAACTCTCATCAGATAAGGTATGTACATGTTTTCCTTTCCCCTTATTCATAACTGAAGCAAAGTTTTAGTACATGATTTCAAGATTCAAGATTTCAAATTTATTCATGTTTCCAACAAAACATTACAAATCAATTATAAGCATTTAAAACAAATTTAAGAAATACATGTTGGAAACAGAGGGGTCCACTAAAAAGAAATGCTTGTACAAGTGTGAACACCTCAAATGAAACTTAGGAATAATAAGTAATTCAATTAACTAATCTGTAACTACAAAAGGAACTACAAAATAGAGGAGAGAAAAAGGGGGATGCCAACAGAGACGAGAAAGGGACAAGACAATACTTTACACGACAAAGATAGAAGAACACGGTCATAATACAAAAAGTAGACAATGACAAAAAGAAGTGAGAGATCGAGGGTACAGAAAATAATACTAAATGATGAGCTGCATGTGGGGTTGAGAAGAAGATAAGGAAAGAGAAATGCGCGTTAGAAAGGAAATAAGCATGAGAAGGAACAATATAATATATCAAATTACATCTTGAGTCAGTGAGCGGAGAATGATCTTGTATTAAGCAAAAGCAACAACGGCATATAATTCAATGAGGTGTATATGATCGTAATAAAAACAATTTCAATTTTTTTCTTCTTAAAAGTATTAATCGATGGAGCATTTTTTATTTCACCACTAGAGACTTTTACTGAAAACAATTCTGTGGTGTAATGTATTCTAGACACATGGTAGATGTTTAATCTGAAATTTCATTTATCTTGAATGAAAAACAACTCATTGAGATGTATCCAGTGGGTAGAAACATAACAAGTGCAATTTCCAAAGTCTACAACATGTAAGAAGTGTTTCGTGTAATTGTTATGGAGCTGTTACGAGAACATGATGATTCTAGTTAATCCTCTTGAACTCTCTATCTGAAAGCACATCAGTACATGGATGAGATTATTTAATCTGATACTTGTAACAACTCCATTAATTCCTGTCTGGAACATTGTCGTCAGGTACTTGAGAAGTTGAGGGGTGTTGTATTAACCTGATCTTTGGAATGTCATTAGGTTTGTGTCATGGATACTTAAACATAAGTAGTAACAACAGTGCCTTATTGCTCTTCCGTTTCAATGTGCCTTTTGGCTGTACGATTTCTGCTGCTACGTTTTTAACTAGACTGTTGGAGATATTTTCAGTAAATGCCCCTATCCTTTGGAATAAATTACCAGCGCATATTCATAATACTCATTCTCTTGACCAGTTTAAGTCCTTACTGAAAACGCACCTTTTTAATTCATGAATGATATTATGCAGTTGTGAGTCGGTCAAAGGAGGTGCACACCATCTTATTCTTTGTTTGTTTGATATTTTGTTTGATCTCATGTTTGACCTTATGTTTGATTTAATTTTTATTTTTGTTATTATATATGCATGATTTATTGAATAAAGAATATATTTATATTTTGTGTGTTTATTACAAGTTTTAGTTGGTAATTTTAAGTCAGACAATGGTGCGCTTAGAAACACCTGTATTAAGCGCCTAATAAATGTTATATATTATTATTATTATTATTATTATATTATCACAACCTGGGTTTTTTCCAATCTTAAAAAAAATGTACTTTACTAAGTACTTCCACTTCATTTGTTGGGATTAAAAACAAACTTTGCTGGTTAGGTTCTTTTAAGAAGTCATGGAATGAATTATCACAATTTGGAATACCCTCCGACAAATTCGGACCATTACTACAAAAATAATTATTGAACTTTTCAACAATAGAATTTGTATCGTCTACTAATTCTCCATCAATTTTCAAAGATCTAATGCTGGATGTTTTATTGTTGCTTTTAAAAACGTTTTTGATTACCTTCCACGTTCCTTTTATATCATTCAATGTTGCCTGAAACTGAGTGGAATAGTAATTTTTCTTTCAAGCATGTAATGTTGTAGTTAAGGTGTAATTCGAGCGTGACTGTTCTGATTTAGTTGTCTTGTATTTATAATATAGCTTATTTTTCTTATCGATCGATTTCAATAGCGATCTTGTAATCCATGGCATTCGGGGGATCTTCCTGTGATTTCCGCTATCCCTTTTACATATAGGTATATTCTCATCATACAGCAATATAATTTTGTTAAAGAAGTTATCAAAAGAGCTATCAACATTTTTGATCAAGTAAAACATCACTTCAGTCAGTTGCAACTAGGGCTTCCTTAAAGGCCGGCTGTACTAGTTCAGCCAGAAGGGATAAGACCACCAATCTAGCCAGCGAGGTCACTGTGACAGGTGGCTATCTCATCAACTCAGCTCTCAATTAACATAAGAAAAGGAGGATCACGGGGGACCAATGATCACCGATTAGGCATTGTTTTCTATATAGAGGGAGCAAGTAGCTACAGGAAGGACAGTGTGGCTTCAAGCTTTGCAATATTTTCGGAATTGCTCCTACGGACATGTTTATTTTGCCTAGTAATGAAACAGGGTTTGCTTAATGGCATCTTGGCATAAATAGGAAAATGGTCAGATAGATCAGAAATTATGATGCCAGCATCTGGAAAGGGTTGCAAATTAGTGAAGATATTGTCAATGAGAGTAGAATAATTATCAGACACTCTTGTAGGTTTAGTGATTAAGGGCATCCAGGAAAAGGACACCAACAGAATCAAAAAGTCATCAATACAGCTATTTCCATCGCATGTGAGCAAGTTCAGATTATAATCACCCATAAGAAAAATTGTCTTGTTATTAAGTAGTTGATTTGACAGAATATTGTGTACTTCATCTATAAAGGGATTTAGATTACTTTGTGGCGGCCTATAAACGACACCTAACGCTTTCCTGGTATGATAACATCAATAAATATAATTTCTAACACATCATTCATAATGGTTAGCTCATGACATATTTGGTAATCCATCACAGATAGAATGTATAAAGCCTGCCCTCCACCTCTTTTATCTCGTCTATTATTAAAAACCAAATTATAACCAGAAATTAAATATAAGTTAGTATCAAGTTCAGTAGGAAACAAAGTCTCAGAAACACCTATTGCTGTGAATCCTGAGCTAAAACGCTTGGTGAAAACACTGACATTTTCAAAATTCTTACACATACTACAAATATTCAAGTGATTTACTCTCTGAAACACAGACCATATCATATATACTAACAATTGTGACTAGATGTTCATACATGGATAACGTTAACAAACTGGAAATACACAAGTTGAACCCCAAGAAAATGAATTAAGTGTTTGTAAAAAGGTTAACACAAAGGAATTTTGCAGATAGTGAAATATAATATTCGCCTCCTTATGAGCTGGACAAAATGTGACGGGAAACTCGCAATCGATTTTGATAGACCTACAATATGGGAGAGGAGCAGCTGCCTCTTTCCAATGCTATTTGTAATACTGAAAATATTTTCTAAGTGTTCATGGTATCCCGACATGGTCCTATTGTTTAGTTCCCATGTATATTCAGAACACCTCATGATCACCCTTCTATACTGTCTATTGGTTCTTTCTTCTCCCTGGATTCTTCCATTATGTTGGACTATTTCATTTTCTGATTTATTTATGATGTCATAATTTTGTCATTCTGTTATCTGTTGAAATTGATTTTCCTTTTATAATTATAACCAGTGTAACTCAACATCTGATCTGGTCAAGACAGTTTTTTTTATTTTCGTCCCGTTTTAATAGAGCTGTTTATTGGAGAGCCAGAGTTTATAATTTGATTTCAGGAGGAGTTCAGTATTTTGACGACAGAGTTTGAGAGGAGCAATTTCATAAGGTTACACATAATGGCGGTGTCTGCTATGGAATGTGTGCGTGTTGTAAAATCAGCTACTTGTGGGCGAAGTGTGGTCGCCACTTCAAAATTTGCGCCAGGAAAATGTATTCTTGAAGAATCACCATATGCATATACATTGTGCGACAACAAAAGGGGACTCTTCTGTGATTTTTTGCCTCAAAGAAAGGTAATGACTTTTTTATATTTTTTAATGTGATTGCTATAGAGCCCTATACATATTGAAATTCATGTGCTTTCTTTCTATATATTTATTCTTTCTTCCTCTGACAGTAGAATATCATTCATTTCGATGACTTCAATGATAATGAATAATTATATCAATCATTTCACTTGAATGATACTAATTAAGTATAGATATAAGCTATACCTCGCGCGGCCGTCGTCCACATTCATGTAGACTGTGGGCTGACTTCTGAAAATGTGATCCATTTTTCAATTCCGTGGTCCACGAATCCGAACCACACACTTTTATTTGTTTCTGGGGTACTTTTTGGTGCTGATTTAGATTTTTCCACTTGCCAACCCCAAAAACTACAAATAAAAGAGATATTTGGTAATTTATGCTAATTCATGCAAAAATGTGATTTCGGCTTATGTACACGTTCTTGAAGTTGTTTCTTATATGTAAAAAGATAATTTGAGTTGAGATTAATGCAGTTTATAATTTAAGCCTTGAAATATAGATGTTATTATGTATTTATTACAAGTATTAAAATAAAGAAGATAAAATATGCAAATTTATGCATATATTTGTCCACTTGTTTTCACAGCATGAAACGGAGGAGAGGGAAAGTTATATTTTTGGTTGTGTAATGACAATGTTTTTTTTTCTCAAAGTAATCCAATTTATCTTGTCAACACATTCACTCAACAATCAAACAAACAAACAAACAAAAACAAACAAAAACAAACAAAAACACATCCACAAAACACCAGCAACTTTCTTGTATTAATTTTGGCGTTACGAGTCAGTACATGTATATGTCAGGGAATACTACACTAATTCGCACACATCTTCACACCCTATCGCTCACACATTAACTCAAACAAACAAACAAACAAAAAACAAAAAACAAAACACTCACAAACACTAGCAACTTTCTTGTATATTACACCCTATAAAAGACTTGATACTAACATACACTGTATATGGCAAGGCACATTAAACTTTGATTTATTTACACATTCATTTGGCATTTTTAATTCTCACAAGACTTATGAGTTTGGGGCATGCATTCAAATTTCTTCTACAAACAAAATCATTTCTTTTTATGTCAGTGCTACATGACTACATGTAATATACTTGACAATGATGATTCATATTTGCTTGTTTTAGTGTCCTATCAATTGTTCAACAGAGAGAAAAAAAATTTTTTGCAAAGAGCAAAGATGATAAACTTCAAATGGTTGAAAATATTCCATCCCCCCCCCCCCCAAAAAAAAAAAAAAAAGTTGAGAGAAGTGATAACATGTCTTTTACGGATGTCTGTTTGGCACTCTGCACTGTTCACTGCATTTCAATTTCCATACTTGCAATGCTTAGCATACTTATACGTGAAGAAGAAAAAAACACCACACAAACCAGATACTCATAATAATCACTTGTAAGTGAGGATATTTACATAAATTTTGACAAAAAACTTTTCTTAAATATACAGATCTTAGCATAAAAAGTATGTGTTCATGTCGTATACAGTAGCTGGATTGTATACGTGTAAACAAGTCCTATACATAGATAGGTTAACATATACAGTGTGAGTCAAAAAAAACTTTACACCTAGGAAATTACTAATAATTTAAAAAATAATTTATGAACAGTAAAGTATTATACATCATATGAAAGAGTGTTTTATCCTGAATCATTTGGTACCATTTTTGGGTGGAATGTGTTCACGCTTGGATGAACAGGAGGTATTGTTTGCGAGAGTGCAAAAATCGAATTGCGCCAAAGTATTAAAGTGAGAGAATAAATTGAATGTATGAAATGAGATGCATTGCAGATGCTTTTTTCAGTAGCAAAGTCACACACACACACACGCACACGCACATATGAAACACACACACTAACACACCACCCACACACACGCGCACACAGGCGCGAACGCAGGATTTTTTCAAGGGGGGGGGGTTTTAACATTTATAAATCGGGCCGAAAATTTCGTAACGACTCAGCCCACCGCTGAATAAGCGGGGGGGGGGGGGGGGGGGGGGGGGTAAGAGGACACATTTTTTTTTTTTTGGGGCCCAAAAAAATCGCAACGACTCAGCCGACCGCTGAATAAGCGGGGGGGGGGGGGATAAGAGGACACTTTTTTTTTTTTTTTTTTAGGTCCCAAAAAAATCGCAACGACTCAGCCGACCGCTGAATAAGCGGGGGGGGGGGGGAGGGGGGGGGGGGGGGGGGGTAAGAGGACACTTTTTAAAAAAAAAAAATAAAAAAAAAAAAATCCAAAAGGGGGGGGGGGGGTTTTAGGGGGGGTTTTGGGGGGGTTTATACACATACAAATACCAAAGGGGGGGTTTAACCCCCCAAAACCCCCCCCCCCCCCCCCCCCTGCGTACGCGCCTGCGCGCACACACACAAACATATGATAATGGTGTTCATTTGGAGTAAAATACTTTATTTTTTACTTGATCTTCAAATTGTTAACGATCATCATAATTATGATGATAATGTTAATTCAAATGCTTATCATCATGGATCCTTTGAAGCTTCATTTGTGACCAGCAAGTAACTGTCCGTTCATCTACTCCTCGACATGACCTCCGTCCCTTTCGATGCACTTTCTAGCGCGATGGAGCATCTCCTGAAACACTCGACGAAGCATGCGCCTGTCTCTCCCAAGTGCTTCGCTCTCAATCCTGATCCTCTCTCGTAGGTCGTTGAGGTTCGCAGGTGGGCTCTGGTACACCCGAGACTTGAGGTAACCCCAGACGAAAAAATCAAGCGGTGTTAGGTCCGGGGATCGACGTGGCCACTCCACAGGTTCGTTCAGAGCGATGATCCTGTTCCCGAAGAGTTCTCTCAACCTGGTCATCACAATCCTTGTCCTGTGAGCAGGGGCACCATCTTGTACCCACCAAAGGTGCCTGAAAGGACCGTTTCTCTGACGCCTAAATCGTGCCATCTGATCCAGAGCCGGGACAACCTGATCATCTATCATTCTTAGATAGCGCTCCCCATTCACTGTCTGTTCAAAGAAGAAGGGTCCAAGAAGACTTCCTTTTCCAAGAAGGCCGATCCAAACTGTCACATCTAAATTTGCTATGCGAGTGTGTGTGTGTGTGTGTGTGTATGTGCGAGTGTGTGCGTGTGTTTGTGTGACTTATTGAGTGTGACTCTGTGTGTGTTTTGATATGTGTGACATGATTAATTTTGGTAGGGATGTTATTTGGATCTGCAAAGACCGAATTAATACCCAAATCCCAATTGTTTTATTCAAACATCACATAAGCATTATTTGGCGCAAGTCGATTTTTGCACTCTCGCAAACAATGCCTCCTATTTATCCAAGCGTGAACACATACCACCCAAAATGGTACCAAACGATTTGGGATGAAACACTCTTTCATATGGTGTATAATAATTTACTTTTCATAAATGATTCTTAAAATTATTAGCATTTTTCTAGGTGTAAAGTTTTTTTTGACTCACACTGTAGTATAAAAAAGCATACTGGATATTCTTATTGCACAGGTCCAAATCATACCACCGGTTGGTGCCCTCCTACATTTAGGAACGGTTGTCACTATCTGATCATCTTACACTTCCTCCAGGTGATTAATAAAGAAAAAAGAGAAATACATGTGTTGACTTTCCTCTCAGACATAAAGTGTACAATGTATGTACTTACATTTCAAGTTACAATAAGCATAATACACTATTTTTTCTTTGCTTTTGGTTTTCGTATTCACATTCTTGCAAAATGTCCCATTTCATCTAGAACTTAGAAGGGACCAATAATTTCAATACAATGCTACACAAATTACAAATGAATGTCTCACTGTGTTACATAATTGAGTTTTACACATGAGCAACAACATGTAATCAATCTCTATTCGTATCTTTGAAATACTGCACTACATCCTACAACGTAACTGCAGTTATTGTATAAACAGGAATTTCTCATACTTTTGAGTTCATTTTAGTTGAAGTGCACATGATTGTATAACAATCATTTACACATCAATCTGTAATCTAAAGCAGTAAGCGAATTTAAGTGAAACAATTTCACAGTCGTTTGTAAAAATACGCTTTAAAAGTAGATTGGTGTTCAATGAGGATGCATGAAAATAAGTTATGGAGAAACAAAATCTGAAAAATGCACAAGAAAAAATCAGGGACACACAAATACAGTACAGCAAATGATTTCCAAATCGAATACTAGTAGCCCATGCTATTACTTTTCCCCGGCTATGCAGCATCAAAATGTATTGATCACCCAACACTTCTTGTCAATATAACGCAATGTACTTCAAAATGACAATAGTCCGGCAGCCAAATCCAGATTATTGGCCTAACCTTGTTTTAGGGTCTATAGTTTTTTTTTCAACGGATTTTGATTGCCTAAAGCTTCTATTTCAAGAATCCAATTGCTGACACTCTGTCAGCCTTGAGCAATTTTAGATATATGACGTCATACAAAATGGCCGCCAAAGTACATGATTTTCCTTTAAAAATGTGTAATAAATATATAATAAGGACTTTTTTCTACAATTTTGGGCAGCCAAATGTCTGTATCTCTCTAGGAACATCACTAAAAAAATGTTTTGTGATGTTGCATGGCCATAGATGACCAGCTTATTTGCATATTTTGAAATAGCGCCCTCTATAAACATAATAATTTGAATAAAATATGTGTGCCAGCCAAATGCCAATTTCTTAAATCTATGTCACGTTGAAAACATATTAAATGCTTTTTTTTGGCAACAATTGCAGTTGTGCTGCATTCATCTTTCATCTTGTTTGGTCCTAATTTAGATAGGGTATGTGTGGGGGGATTGGAGACCCTTAAGCACATTTGCATAATTTACATAAACATGAGCAATGTTACACATACAGAAAGTTTTGTATTCACTTCAGTAACTTTTTCTCTTTATTCTCCTTAACAAAATTGTGGTCATGATGTAACTGATTAATAAGATAACAATGATTAATTATGTCATCACCAAAGGTCTCTCATTACCTACATATGTAGGTAATAAGGGACAGTTACGAATCAAGACATTTTAAATACAATTTGAATGAGAATGGGATTGTTATAGTTAGTTCAAACACTTTTTGAAAGAGATACATGTACATGCAGCCAATGGACTTACTGTAATTTGAAACGATTTTAAAACAATGTGGCCCAAAATATTTCTGTAGTTTTTTGTTTACAGTAATAAAGGTGCTTTAAATTATGTTTAAATACTTTCAGAATAATGTTCTGGCAATGTGACTTTTACAATGATCAAACTCACAGCATAGAAACAACTTTTTAAAATGAAATGCATTCAAATTAGAATGGTGACACCAAACAACCAAATATGTTTCATGATAGTGCCTTTCAACATGAAATGGACAACTGGGGGGGAAGTAGGCCCCCATCTTGGACCTGGTGTCCCCCATTGCCTACACACATTTCTGATCAGACACCATTCATAATGTGCATTGCAACACCCATTCACAACACACAGGCCCGAATTCACAAAGGAGGTTTGTCGACAAACCTCCTTTTGCTTCGACAAACCTCCTTTTGTTATTTACAAACCAGGTTTGTAAAAAACGCGTCAAAACGCGTCATATGACGTACATAAACCTCGGTTTGTCGACAAACCTCCTTTGTGAATTCGGGCCATAATGTCCATAAGTTTTCTGTGATGTTTGGCACACTTCATAAACTTCCTTTTAAAACCAATTTTTAAGAGCCACCCCTAAATATATGCATACACCACAACATTCAGTGAAAATTGTGTTTTTTATATCAGAGCAAAATTTTACGATCAAAGTTGCTTATCTTGGTCAATTTTGCCAATTTTCTCGGAGAGAGAACGCATTGTAGTCTTCGAAATGAATTGGATAAATGCAGTAGTGTTGTTAAAGGCCACATGTGGCGCTATAGCAATATTGGAGCCAACACGGACAGACGGTAATGGGTTCAAGCTTGGTGGTCTCCAATTCCCTACACCTAACCTACAGCATATGTCAAGAAACAAAAATGGCTATGAAAGAATTCATTTTGCATCAAATCGGTGAGAAGTGGTTTTACGGCACACATTATTATTCCATTGATAGGCTTTATTTAGACCAGCATTGCTCATACGTCAGTGAATGTGGATACAGCAGTTGACATCTGTACTAGACAGATGCATGAGTTTCAAAAGAAATTACCTGGCGGATTCTATGACAAAATTTCCAAGAAAGTTCAAACCATGGCAGCCATGAAGAAGTCAATAAATGTTGGGGTACGAAAGTCTATGAAAAGTTGATCTACTCCAGAGTAATAGGACTGCAGGCAAGTCAAGAGGTCAATGTCAAGGACATTTTGTCATAAGAGCTTTCACCAGTCTCAACAGCACTATTTGATGATTCCGGAAACGAGCACTCCCATGTCAAAGGCGGACTCATAGAATTTGACAAAAGTTGAGATGTCAGCCAGGCATGAGACACTGGAACAACCTTGTACAGTCATTTATGGTTGTGCTCTACTGTGGATGAAAATCTGATGATGTTTGCTTGGTGTTTGACAGATCCAAGAGTATCTAGAGGTCATAACGGGTCGAGAGTCTTCCAACTGAGTCCCGCGTCACTGCTGCCCTCCAAGAAACTATGTTTCACTGTTCGTCGTCGTTGTCATATAGATCATGGCTCACCCTTGTGACCCGTTTGATGAGACCTTTCGATCGGCATCTGTCTCCTGCAATCCGGTAGAGTGTATTTAGTATTTAGAGGGTGGCTAGTGATTTCCCTAAGGTCCATTTGAGCTTGAGTCTTCCTTTGTTACGTGTTCCTTCAAAGGTACCTTGAATGATAATTTGTCAAGGTTGTCTCCTGATCTTCTGCTAACGTGACCAAACTATTGTAGCTTGTACTTGTCAATCCTGGTAGCAAGTGGCGGTTGATCTCCGATGATGGACATTAATTGTGTCCATTGGTGATGTAATCTCTTCATGATTTCCCAAGTAGCTTCCTCCAATACCACATTTCAAGGCAGATATTGCTCCCCTGTTTGCCTCTCCTAATGCCCATGTCTCGCAGCCATAGAGTTCCTACTTGGAAAAACAATGCCTTCATTACACGGATCTTAGTGGCCAAGGTGAGGTTCCTGTCCTTCCCGATATTTGACAGCGTTGAGGCCGATTTTTTAGCCATGGCCAGTTGTCTCTTGATATCTACCGAGCTTCCACCCTCCTTGACAATCATTGACCCAAGAACATTATATAAACTTGTCCACTTGATCAACTTCTTCTCCATCAACCACCATGCTCTGTTGCATGTAGTTAATTTCCACCAATCATGATCTTGGTCTTTTTCACATTGAGGTAGGGTCCAAATTATTCACTTGCATCCTTCACTCTTTTTTAAGGAGTTCTAGTAGTTCTTCTGATGTTCTTGTTATAAGTGTTGTCAGTGGCATAATGAGCGAAAACAATCTGCATCACCACCACTCATACATGTTACATGCAGGCCCCGCGGAACGTTTTTTAAAGCGGGGGTGGGCTAAAGTAATTACGATCAGGAAGAGAGGAGCGCAAATTGGCGTGGGGTCCAGGGGGCAGGGCCCCGGAAGCTCGGGGGTTGTAGGCAGCTAATAATTGTCAGATGAGCATCCATGCAGGGGCCTGCCTTAGGGCCCTATGTGGGGTTCAAGGGGCACAGCCCCCGGAAGCTCAGGGGTTTTAGGCATTTAATAACTGTCAGATGAGCATATTTTGATACCTCATTTCACCTCGGGTCACTTTGTTTTTTTCTTTCTAGTTCTCTTTAAAATACTTTATACAAAAATGAGGGGGGCTCGAGTCCCCTGAGCCCCACCGTTCCGCCGAACCTGACATGAAGGCTTTTAAAAAAGCATATTTTTTGCTTCACTGTGAATTTAGGGATTTGTCGTTTTTCAATATACGCTTAACAAATTATAATTTACTAAAAACTGAGACAAAACCCAGGAAAATCATGTCATTTCAGCAACATTTGTAAATCACTGGTATCTAATATGAAGAAAAAAACAGTTTGAATTTTATTTGGGGGGTCAACTGTCCCCAAGCCCCCCTCTGTCTCCATATTTTGTTACACAGCTTATGCATGACCTTTACGCCTTCCTCTCCACTCTCTTTGAAAAGCTTCGCAGGAAATTTTCAATACCAGGTGCTTTCCAATGTCTCAGATTATTTATTGCTTCCTTCGCTCCATTATGTAAGATGTCAGGTTCAAGCATGGGCTGGTCCTCGACGCTTACTCCTTCATGAGTATCAACTTCTTCAGTTTCTTCTGCAGTATACGGTTTTACACAATACTACTTCTTCCACCTTGCCTTTATATCTTCATCCTTTGTTAAAATGTTCCCATTTTCATCCTTCAAGACATATAAGTTTGGGTGTAGGTTTCTTGGTCAGTGACTTGATGTGTAAAAACATGTCTCTAGTGTTGCTAACTTCATTATCTTTTCATGACAACCAAGGGTGTCGATTTGTATCCGTGGTTGGGGGGGATGATAGGTGCCAAAATATTTTCGGCAATGGATCAAAGCAACCAAGAGGTAGAAGCGTGTGGCAAGTTGCACCCCTCCCAAGCGCGTAGCCAGGATTTCATTTTAGGGGGGGGCGGTAGTGCGCACGCGAAGCGTTCGAAGCGTTCGAAGTCCTTAGGGGGTTGGGTGCAGGAAGGGGGAGTCCCCCCTCCCCCCTCCCGCGAAGCGCGGAAGCTTTGACGTTTCACTAAATTATTAGAGAAAGAAGACGATTCGTTGGACCGTTCTCGACTCTTAATCGTTGTTTGAATCAAGTTCCCCTTCCTCCGCGCGTAGCGCGGAAGCTCTGACGTTTCATTAGATTATTAAAGAAAGAAGACGATTCGATGTACCATTCTCAACTCTTAATCCTTAATGTTTGAATCAAGTTCCCCTTCCCCCGCGCGAAGCGCGGAAGCTCTGACGTTTCATTAGATTATTAAAGAAAGAAGACGATTCTATGTACCATCCTCGACTCTTAATCCTTGTCTGAATTCATTCTCGCCCATTCCTGCGCGAAGCGCGGAAGCTTTCACATTTGATTACATTATTAGAGAAAGAAGACGATTTGTTGTATCGTGTCCTTCATGAATTCAGTTTCAATAAATTATTACTCTTAATCCTTGTCTGTATTCATTTTCGCCCATTCCGCGCGTAGCGCGGAAGCTTTCACGTTTCATTAAATTATTAGTAAAAAAAGACGATTCGTTAACGTGTACTTTGACGTTTCATTTGATTATTACTGTTAATCCACGTCTGAATTCAGTTGTCCCCCTAACAGCTTTGCGCTTTTCATTAGATTATTAAAGAAAGAAGACGATTCTATGTACCATTCTCGACTCTTAATCCTTGCCTGAATTCATTCTCGCCCATTCCTGCGCGAAGCGCGGAAGCGTATTACATTATTAGAGAAAGAAGACCATTTGTTGTATCGTGTCCTACATGAATTCAGTTTCCCCCCTACCGCGCGAAGCGCGGAAGCTTTAACGTTTCAATAAATTATTACTCTTAATCCTTGTGTGTATTCATTTTCGCTTTCACGTTTCATTAAATTATTAGTAAAAGAAGACGATTTGTGAACGTGCACTTTGACGTTTCATTTGATTATTACTGTTAATCCACGTCTGAATTCAGTTGTCCCCCTAACAGCTTTGCCCTTTTCACTAAATTATTAGAGAAAGAAGACGATTCGTTGTACTGTTCTCTATATTAATCCTTGTCTGAATTCAGTTTCCCCACTGAAAATAAGTTGTGACATAATAATCTTTCTCCAAAAATGAAAAATGTTTTAGGAAATAAAATGAGTGAAAAAAAATAAAATAAAGATACAATGACGTGAATTTTAAAAAGGGTGAACGGAAACAACATAACAACTAGTTTATAAGTCATACTAATGTCCGAAAATCTTTCTCCTTGTCTCCGATCTCATCACGAAATCGTCACAGAGTTCATCTATGTTTACACTGTCCAGGGTTGTTTGATGTGCACTGCAGATTGCTACTTTTGCGCTTCGCGCTTAACATTTAGATCGTTGTCTTTTGACGCTGCGTCTTTGCATTTGGCGCACTGCATTTCTATGATGCTGTTGATTGAACAAATTGAATAAATTCATCAATTCCTGATGAAGCCGTATGAGCGAGAATTCAATTTATTCTTGTCTCATATACGGTTGTCTTATTTACTTCGTATATATGTATGTATTATGAAAATGAGATAGCAAAATGTGTTTATTGATGGTCATCTGGCGAGTAATAACCATTAACTACTCTCATCGGGCTCTCATCATTAATTTTTCTCTTCATTTTTTTAATTTTTTATGGTGAATTATTGGGGGGGATGATTGTACAGGCCATCCCCCCTACCTGAAATATTGGGGGGGATATATCCCCCCCATCCCCCCCGGGATCGACACCCATGATGACAACAAACTACAGCTGTTGATCGACATCATATATGCGCGAGTCTGCAGGATGATTGGGTGTTCAGAAATAGGCAAAAGCACAAGCTGGTCATTACCGTCAAGATGAGGTTCCTGTTGAAGTGATTCCAGGCAGTGATGTCATGCCAAGGAAAGGTCTGTCCACAACATAATTATGAAGAAGCAGGCAACATCATAGTACAGCAAGCGATTCAAATTGTTGCTAATGAGAAGAGGTATGTTAGGGTCCTAGTGGATGACACAGACGTCTACGTACTACTTTTGCATCATTATCTACATGACGGACTAATAAAACGCCAATGTCCATGGAGACGCCCCTCACATATCGAGCTGTTATTGATGTTCCTGCCACTGTAGACAAGTTAGGAGATATCATTCCATCGATGTTGGCAGGACATGCGTTGACGGGATGCGACACTCTTGGGGCATACTTTGGCATTGGATAGGGTACAATCCTGAAAGTGATGAAGCAGAAGATTCGACTCCCTTAGGACTCAGTTGGCAATATTGATGCAGCATGGTCATATATGTCATCACTCAACCTACTCAATGCTTTGCTTCATGTTATGGACAGTCAACAACCAGCTCAATGTCAGAGGCTCGTATCAACGTGTGGCTATCAAGGGTCCGAAGACTAGGAGCTACAAATACTCCAAACCTTGCCTCACTACCTCAAACTACTGAAGCGTTTGTAGAAAATGTTAAGAGAGCTCATTTGCAAACATGTGTGTGGAAGCACGCCTTACAGACACGACCTCACTTCGAACACATTTGTTTTGAATATTTTTGCAGAATTAAGTGTTAAATGACACCCTCTTCCGCATGGAATATTTTAGGGTTCCCAACAATTTAGAGGGCTTTTAAACAAATTTCAAGATTTTGAAGCAAACTTATAAACGGATATAGTCCTGTATCGTATAGGTAGTTCGTAATTTTTAGGTTCATATAAAAGAATC
Organism: Strongylocentrotus droebachiensis; assembly: GCA_035222895.1. Taxonomy (NCBI): domain Eukaryota; kingdom Metazoa; phylum Echinodermata; class Echinoidea; order Camarodonta; family Strongylocentrotidae; genus Strongylocentrotus; species Strongylocentrotus droebachiensis. The sequence goes on along the minus strand of JAVYIG010005084.1, from coordinate 60,020 downwards.
TAGTACCTTAGAATACAAATCTAGTTTCTTAACGCTGTCACTGAAAACGGGCATTTATCACCATATGCCACCTCATATCTATGGGACAGAGAGCATAACATTCAATCGTGTTTTCTTCGAGTATTAAATTACAAAATAAAAATAAATGTGCAGCACTATTTTTACTCACAGTATCCAGTGCATCTGACTCATGACATATGATAATCTCATGTTAGAAATTGGTATTTGGCCATCATTTTGAACTATGCAAGTTAATGTGTCTATAGAGGGCGCCATTCCGAATTATGCAAATTTACATATTATTTGTGATCATACAACATTGCAATTTTTATTTAGTAATGATTCTAGAAAAAATCAAGATATTTGACTGCCATTTAATGTAGTAAAATGCTGTTAACACTTTTTATATCATTAATTTTGGTTAAAAAGGGGATTTTGGCGGCCATTTTGTATGACGTCACATATCTCAAATTGCTCAATGCTGACAGAGTGTCAGCAATCGGATTCTTCAAATTGATGGTCTAAGGAACTATAATCCAAAAAAAAAAAACTATAGACCCTAAAACAAGGTATATCGTGATGGCTGCCGGACTATACTGCCTTCAATAGGTATTCATATTGCATACGTAATGCACTGAGTGCACTCATACTTCGGTGTCTGTAACTTACTAGGATATATATGCATTCTTATTTTTCCTCCATATTTATTATGATAAATATTTTTTATTGTTAAACTGTTTGTTGTTTATTTTTGCCTATATATATTATGATCATAATGATATAATGATTCAAACTAATAATAATAATAATAACATTAATATTGATAATGATAATAGTAACAGTAATTACAATATTATATTGTTTTAGTAATTGCTCTGGATATAGGTACAAATATTGTCAATAATGTAAATTCAGAGAAAATATCGATGTGAGGATGTTAAATGATTATGTTTATTTTCTCTATCATGTCACATGTATATTTTTTTATTTTTCTCTGTGAATAATGCATGTAAACGCAACAAATTTCCTTCTGGACCAATAACATTTGAATTTGAATTGAATAAATGAGTAGCTTTTAATTATTGCATATTATAACTATATATATATATATATACCCTATATAGTTACAAAAACAGATATAAATACGGGTGTTTCCATTTACATCTGTCGTATCTACCTATAAACACATTTTAATCTGACCACTTTTTTCCTATTCTTTTTCTACGCAGAGGTATTTTCATGAGACAGTTTCTGTGATAGGCTTTTTTGCTAGTGAATATTCATGACATTGTGCAAATTATTAAGATCGCACATTAAACGAGCGCTGTCATGTTTTCGTCGCACGAAAAATAAGACCAACTTTAAAAAAAGTTCATAACTTTCTTATTAGTTTTTCGATTTTGCTCAAACCTTTTTTGATTGGTTTGTCTGATCTTTCTGCTTCTATCGAAAGCAAATTAATTTGGAAGTGAATTTACCCTTTAAGAATAGGGAAAAGTTGAATTTCAAAGTCAAACGGACACAAATACATACACACACTCTCTCTCTCTTTACGTTTCTTTTCCCATATGTCTTCTATCTTTCACTCCTTTCATCCCCCTTTCTTTTTCTTCTCTGCTGTACACTGCACCAAGAACGCAGATCTGATCTCCTCGAACCATTTTCCGATAATTTGACAAACAATAGGTATTACCAAGGTGATGTGAGTTTTTACAGCAAATATGTACCTTTTATAACTGTATACAACATTGTCAACTAGTTATGTTAGTAGTGATCACTATTTTGCCTTGACCAAACTTACCAACTATTACATAGAACATGTCCTCATCGAACTTACTGGATTTGAACTTATGTTGACCATTTATACTCAGTCTGTTTTTTTAACTAATAACAGACATACTTATCCAGAAGTTTGCAGCATATTTCAACAAAAATGCATTAGTTGAATATATATTTAATGGCGCCCCTCCAACGGAACTTGAGCATGTATATATTTGTTTTGTACGCATTGTCGGACGTATTGATTTAGAATATGTCATACGCTGTGAAATAATTTTTTGTATATACTCAGTGTCTGGGATTTCAACCTTGAAACGTGTGCAATCAACACAATACCCAACGTTATTTTCCCAGGCAAACTTGATACACAATATCGGCAGAATTGCTTACTTAATAACCTAACATAGGCCTCTAGTAACTGCAAACCCTAGCCCCGACTACCAAATGTTTTTGATAACAGCTAATAACAGGCTGTTTATCAATCCAGGAGAATAATTAATATTACTATTTATATCACTACTACGATCATTATCATCACCACTATCATTATTGCCCTGACTATCAATGTTGAGAGCGAATACGCACAGAGTTTGAAACTACTATAATTTTCCAACTCTATTTGTTAACAAGAGTAAAATTCTCTCAAAAAAGCACCCCAAATTCGTCACTGCGTGGTCTTTTACGACTTCAGTGAGAATAATATATACAAATAGGGTCTATACACTGTTTCAAAACTGAGAAATATCAGCTTAAAGAGGACGTTAAAAAAAGATTTCCGACCGACCGACCCATATTTTGGCACCTAAAAAACAATACAACATCTTTTGGTTTTTTTTTAGGCTTGATGACGTAAAGTGTTATGCACTTCACATTTCTCTATCTTATACTACTGAGCTCTGTTAATACGCACAAGACCTTTGTGGCCATTCAAATGCAGAATGTAAAACAAAAACTGCGGCGAAAAAAAGGAGTTATATTTCTAGTTCTCACTACCCCCCCCCCCCCCCCCACCTGACCCCCACCCCCCCCTCCCCCCGTTGATCCAAAACAAATTCATGCGATCTCCCTCGAAGAAGAGAATATAGTCTGCATACTTGTGTAAGTAATAAAACTTCTAGTATAGCTCTTCCGACTATTTTATGCCTATTTTTTTTCTTGAAAAATATTTTTTTGATTTTCGACATAAAACAAATATACCCTGCAGATTCATATCTGAACGAGCCTTAAAGGGAAATCCAACCCTCGTAGTGACTTCATTGACATGAAAGCGAAACAGACAGGCAAAATTTGAAAGAAACAAGGCCATTAATAACAGAGTTATAAATGTTTGATAAATGAAATCAATAAATCCTAGCAGATCTACAATAATATTGCCAATTTAATTAGCACAATATTACAGCGCCTATACAAACAAAATAAATAAAGAAGATAAATAAAGAACTTTTGAACAATGCAAATTGAGAGTTAAGATCAAATTTGATTTAACCATAACAGTTGCCATTTATGTAAACAACTGAATTCGTACACTAAGCAGGGCTCCCACTTAGCCGAGTTGGAACCTCGAGTTGTGGCGAGCTGGCGCGATCTTATGGCAAGCCGTTTTATTATTAATTGATATCAATAAATCAATTCTTGTTATCAAGAAATAATTTTATGTTGTAAAGCAATGGTAATTCTTGATATCAAGAATTCGATTTCGTGATACCAGGAATTCGATTTCGTGATATCAAGAATTTAATTCTTGATATCAAGAAATATGTTTTAATGATAAAACTGCTTGCCATCACATCGCGCCAGCTCGCCACAACTCGAGGCTCCTACTCGGCTAAGTGGGAGCCCTGCTTTAGGATATTCCCATCTTAGCTCGATTTCGGGTGTATCACATTAGTAAAGTCAGTTCCTTATTGCACCATCCACCATAAAGTAGGCTTATATGTAGTACATCATATTTTAATTTCCAGTTGCTGCCAAATCATATCAATTCTTTACATGTATTTTTTGACAATCTACAGCTGTAGATCATGCATTGTGTTTTCATTTGTGATTTATTCTCCGAATTGAAATACATGAATAAAGTATTTACGTGTGTGCAAATGAAGTTATTCTCTATAGGGCCTAAAAAATAAAAGATGTTGTATTAATAATAATAATAATAATAAGATATTTGTATACCGCAAATTGCAAATTGCCTCTAAGCGGTTTAGAAGAAAATAGCTGATAAGTAAAGGAAACAGAATTTACCCGTCCACGAAGTCCTTAAACAGATCGAAGACAGTTGATACTACATTCAACTCCGTTCGCACACAGTTTAAGCCCGTTTGGCAACATTTCGAGAACGTAGTGAGAACTAGTTTGGCGTGATGGGGGCTTTATCAGGCGCGTAGCCAGGGGGGCGGTGGGGGCGAACGCCCCCAATAAAACGCCGGCCAAAAAAAAAGGAGAAAAAAAGAAGAAAGGAAGAGGACGTAGGAAGAAAAAGGATTAAGAGTCGAAAACGGTACAACGAATCGTCTTCTTTCTCTAATAATTTTATGAAACGTCAAAGCTTCCGCGCTTCGCGGGAGGAGGGAAACTGAATTCAGACAAGGATTAAGAGTCGATCGAGAATGGTACAACGAATCGTCTTCTTTCTTTAATAATCTAATGAAACGTCAGAGCTTCCGCGCTATGCGCGGAGGAAGAGGAACTTGATTGAAACAAGGATTAAGAGTCGAGGACGGTACAACGAATCGTCTTCTTTCTCTAATGAAACGTTAAAAGAAATTGAATTTAGATAAGGATTAAGAGTCGAGAACGGTCCAACGAATCGTCTTCTTTCTCTAATAATTTGATGAAACGTCAAAGCTTCCCTCCTTGCACCCGCCCCCTAGGGAGCATCGCACGCTTTGTGTTCTCACTACCCCCCCCCCCCCCCTAAAATGAAATCCTGGCTACGCGCTTGGGCTTTAGGGAGAACAAAGTTGTTGGAATTGCGGAGGGAATAAATATGAGAAAGGGATCGACACTTTTCATTCATACAAGAAGATAACATATTATGGACTGATTTGTTAATTTTTCCTACGCCTGGATTCGAGAGATGACCACTTTAAAAGCGAAAGAATGTTTTCATTCGAGATGTGTTCATATGGATTAACTTTCATTATTATTCTGCCCGCGCGATTTTGTAGAGTTTGCAATTTCGTTATATTTGTTATCACATGAAACTATCAAAATATCCGCATAGTTAAAAAAGGGTAATTTAAATGCTTTTTAGATCAAGTTCAAAGTCGTCTCATAAACAAAGTAACGAAGTCTAGCCAAATATTATACTAGGTTCCCAACCCTCTTGCATAATTTATCAATCATGGACATCCCACTTAAGTTTGCAGTCGATAATAAATCTGAGATATGGAGGGTGTAAAGGTTACTTCATGTGATACAAGTTACGTATTAGTAGCTCTCGAAAAACAGAAGAAATTCTACATTTTGTAAATTAGATAAAGGATTAACTTTACATTGGATATATCAGTTGGGGATCATCGATGACGTTGACACCATATTTTGGACGATATTGAAGGAGAAACTCTAGGAAAGGAGAATTTGTAACCGTTGTAAAGCGGTAAGAAAGATGGCAACAAGAGATTACGGAAAGCAAGACACTTTCGCCAGAGCTGCGGCGCCAGTAGCAGATACCAATCGAGGTAAGCCCGTGTTCATAAAGCATGACGATATTAAAGGGGCGGGGCGCCTCGAACCCGAAGTTATGTTCAAGGCCTTAGGTACAGCTGTGCCTTATAAGGATATAGCCGGCATTCAAAAGATCGGAGGGCTATGGAGACTCTATATAGACATCCAAGCTAATAGGATCAAACTTATAACTCAAGGCCTCGAAATTCGGGGCTCTGCGGTCCAAGTTTTTGATAGAAATCCCTTCGTAACATACGATAATGAAAATGCGACTCGGATACTAATCAAAGACATTCCACTATCGGTACACGAAAGTATCATTCTTGGGGAGTTAGAAAACAAGAAATGCAAGATACACGGGCCTATACAGTATCAGAAGCTGAGGGTCGATGGTAAACTAACACAGTGTATGACAGGGGATAGAGTGGTGTTTGTAGATCTCCCAAATCAGCCTCTCCCAAGATTCATGAGGTTCCATACCTTCAGAGCTAGAGTTTTTCATTTTGGGCAAGAGAATGCGTCACAGGGCCCCGTTTGCTCAAATTGCCTTCAGGATGGCCATCACAAGTCGCATTGCACGAATGAAAAGGTATGCCGGGTTTGTCGACAAGTAGGTCATATGCATTACACATGCCCCTCCAAAGCTGGGAACGAAGTAACTAGGATACCGAGCACGCCGAGTGAACCAGCTGTACGACGCAAAGAGAGGAATGTCACAGCTCAATCACAGGATCCAGGAGAAAAGCGAGCTACGTCACGCGAATCGCGGTTCAGTGAAAGCGAGCAATATGTTGACGAATTTCATACACCGTACGAAGCGTCCGCACCCGCCACGCCCACCCTCCAAGCGCCAAGTAAGAGCACATCAGAAAATTGCCACAAAGCACCCGACATAGAGCAGCGTGAGCAGGTCTATACCAGAGCTTATACCAAATCGCAATCCAAAATCACGGGGTTCTTCGAGAAAAGCGCCAACTCGGAGAAAGAGGATACAATAGAAGGAGTAGAGGAAGATAGTTCAGAAGAGATAGATACCAGCAATGGTGAATCAGAAGTAATGCCGGAATCTCCGGAAATCGCGAAAACCTCAACTAATGAAAGAGAAAGCAGAAAAAGGAAACAAAAGACCAAAAACAAACATAAAAAGAAAAATGAAAGAAACGAAGATACTTTGGACTGGATGTTGTTGAACTTTACCTTAATACATGACTAAGAACATTCGATTATTAAGCTTAAATGTACGTGGAATTAGAGAGTATACAAAAAGGCAAAAGATTTTCAAGTTTTTATACGATAAAAATGTCGATATAACATACTTGCAAGAAACACATAGTACGGTAGATAAAGAAGTTTTTTGGAAGCACCAAATAAAAGGTAATGTTTATTTTAGTCATGGAACGAATAATAGCCGTGGGGTCATCATTTGTTTTAGAGAAGGGTTAGATTATATGATTCAAAATGCAATTATAGATAAAGAAGGGAGATATATTATGATGAAGGTAGAAATAATGGGAAAGATGTTCTTGTTAACGAATATTTATGCTCCAAACAATTACCAGGAGCAGGTAAAATTTTGGTCTGAATTAAGACATATATGGGAAAATATTGAAGAGCCCCATGATATCATATTTTTAACAGGAGGAGATTTCAATGTGGCTATGGATCCAAAGGTAGATAGAATGAATAGTTCAAGCAGTACGTCCTTCTCACGTGTTAGTAGAGACAACCTTGTTATGTTACTGAATGATTTCAACCTATGTGATATATGGCGTTTTCTTAACCCCCAAAAGAAACAATATTCTTGGAGAAAACCGGATTGTTCTATTCAAAGTAGACTAGACTATTGGTTTATTCCTTATGATTATCAAGACAATGTATCAAATATAACTTATGTACCTTCTGTTGCAACTGATCATTCAGCGTTGATATTAGATTTGAAATTTAGAGATTTAATTCCAGGGAAAGGATACTGGAAATTCAATTCATCTTTATGTCAAGATGATAACTATTGTACAAGTCTCCGTAAAGAATTCCAATTATGGTTAACACAAACAAAAAATATTTCTGACCCCAGAGTCAGGTGGGATTACCTGAAATACCAAATCCTAAGATACACACAGAAGTATAGTAAACATAAGGCTAGGGAGCTAAAAGCAGAAAGAATAAAATTAGAAAAAGAGGTACAAACCTTGGAATCAAAGTTACATATGAATTCTGAACAAATTAGAAACTACCAAGAAGCTAAAAAAGCTCTTGAAAAATATTATGATCATGTTACGGAAGGCCTTATCGTTCGATCCAAGGCAAACTGGATTGAATATGGGGAAAAAAGTAATAAATATTTTCTTACACTGGAAAAACAGCAAAAAGGAAATTCTACTATTCGTAAACTTTCGAAAGAAAGTAATATCATTGAAGATGAACAAGAAATTCTACAAAGTATAAAGAATTTCTATGCAGAGCTTTATACAAAGCAAAAGGTAAACACAACAGACGAAAATGCAAATTTGTTTTTGAAAACAGGACGGAGGAAACTCTCCGAGAGGTCGTACTTTTCATGCGAAGGGCTTCTCACTGAACATGAATGTAAGAAAGTAATATTGGAAATGCATTCCGGAAAGTCACCGGGGAACGACGGACTGTCGAAAGAATTCTATATTACCTTCTGGGATATTGTAAGAAAACCTTTACTTATTTCTTTGAATTATTCATACCAGGAGGCCGAGCTATCTACTAGTCAAAAACAAAGTGTTATCTCTTTAATTTGTAAGCCGAACAAAGATAAACGTCTTTTGGAGAGCTATAGGCCAATATCTTTAATTAATGTGGACGCAAAAATATGTTCAAAGGTGTTGGCGAATAGAATAATACAAGTTTTAGACGAAATAATTGACACCGATCAATATGCTTTTTTACGTGGAAGGGCAATAGGAGAAGCTATCCGAAATGTACATGATGTTTTCCATTTTCTTTGTACTGAACAAAAAACAGGATTCATTGCTTCAGTAGATTTTAAGAAAGCGTTTGATTCTTTAGACCATGATTACATGTCTCAATGTTTACTTTCTTTTGGTTTTGGAGCATCTTTTATTAAATGGGTAAAAGCTTTGTATACAAATGTAGAAGGTTGCGTTTTAAATAATGGAAAATCTACAGGATATTTTCCGATTACAAGAGGAGTAAGACAGGGAGACCCCCTCTCTCCCTATATGTTTATAATTTGTTTAGAAACACTTGCATTACGCATAAGAAATTCAGTAGATATAAGAGGAGTAGTCGTAGGTACGAGTGAATTAAAGCTATCTATGTATGCAGACGATTTTTGCTCTTTTTGTTCAGATGTAAAATCGCTTAACTCATTATTTGATATTATCCAACAATTTGAGAAATGTTCCAGTTTAACTATAAACCTAAGTAAGACAGAAATACTGAAAGTTGGATATGTACCAGACGCTGGTTTCCGACACAGCCTGAATTTTGTTAATATTATTAATGTACTTGGTACTTATGTAGGTATCGGATCATATTCCGCGCAGGTTAAAAAAGCAGAAGAAATATTATCATCATTACAAGTCACTTTAAATATGTGGAAAATGAGAAACTTAACTTTGTTCGGAAAAATTCAAATTATCAAATCCTTTGGAATATCAAAATTTATGTACTTGTTTTCATCTTTATTATTACCAGACTGGTTCCTAAAGAAGATGGAGAGTATGTTTTTCAAATTTATTTGGAATGGACCTGATAAAATTCGAAGGAATGTAATGATCCAAGATTTGTCAAAGGGAGGAATTAAGATGGTAGATGTTCAGTCATCTGCCAGCGCACAGCAATTATATTGGATTCAAAGAATAAAAGATGCCGATAAACAAGGATGGTTTCAAACTCTTAAATATTATCTTAAACAGAACGGTGGTTTGTTCCTGTTTAATTGTAACTATAGTCATAAAATGTTACACAAAAACATTCCTAAGTTTTATCGAGCTATTTTAGAAAGATGGAATTCTCTCAATGTGAGAAACAGAGAAGATAGTACGAAATTCCAGATTATTTGGAACAATAGACAATTACAAGTCAATTCAGATATGATTTTCTTTCGAAAACTTTTCATTAAAAGAATGGTGTTTTTTAGTGACATCCTCACAGAACGGGGCAATTTAAAGCAACAAGGTGACATGAAAAGGTTATTTGAACTAGATGCAAATGATTACTTTAGGATACAGGGAGTGTACTCTTCGTTATCAAAGATAAATATTCCTAAAATAGTTTATACAAATCCATTTAAAAATGATATTACTTCCAATATTATTTTACCCCCCGAGTTGATATGCTTGAACAGAATAAAAAGCAAACAATTTTATGATCTGCTGATCGCAGAGAAATATGAATGCCCAGTCAGTACGTTTAGACTAAAGAATAGATATGATGTTTCAGATACAGAATTGTTATTGGCTCGTTCAGGTATCATTTCAACTACAATTGATGTAATTTACAGAGAATTTCAGTTTAAGGTATTAAATAATATTCTGAATTTGAATTATAAACTGTATAAAATGAAAGTCATTAGTTCCCCATTATATTCTTTTTGTGACATAGAAAATGAAACGATTGAACATTTTTTTTGGAAATGTACAATAGTACAAGATTTTTGGAATCAGCTCGGAAAAGAGCTGACTATGTTTGATTTCTCGATTTTAACCGAAAAAACGGTAATTCTTGGTATATTGTCGAAGAATTATATTCTTTTTAACCATATATTAATAATTGCAAAGAAAAAAATTTACTTAAATAGATGCAAATTAGTTAAACCAACTTTTTCTAACTTCATGTCCTTATTGTTTAAATCGTATAAAATGGAGAAATACATTGCTATACGCAATGACAAAGAAGCTGCCCATGACAGCAGGTGGCAGGGCATGGCCCAATGGATATCTGCTGTCAGATAAGAAAGATTTTTTTTTGTTGTTGTTGTTGATAGGTTAATAAGCTGTAACGTTCAATGTGTTGTGTAATCAAATGTTCATTTTCACTGGTGTGTTAATAATTTTGTCAAATCAATGTGCTGTGAAGTGACCAAAAAATAAAAAAGACAATTTCAATACAAAAAAAAAAAAAATCTGAGATATTTAACACTGTCAGTCTGTTGTATTGCAATATCATTAATATATACATTTAATTTAGTACATTTACTTAGCATTATGTCTAGAACCTATGAGTATAGATACAGTCTTATCAAAAGTGGAAAGTAGAAAGTGGAAAGTTACAGATGAGTTTCGTTTAGCAAAAATACAAGCTCATTGTTTCTGCTCAAGATGGCTACCGTAAGTAATATATTGCAGATTGCCAAACCTACTCTCTAAAACATCGTATCCAAATTTTCGAGACGTATTTCTCTCGGTCAAAACTGGCCATAACTTTTAAACAATAATTAGCCAATTTAATATTGTTCTTCTTATGTCTTCTTCTTTTCTTTTGGCTGAATTATGTAAAAATTGACCTTTTTCATTCTGTAATCACTGTAATTATGATGTACGATATTCTGACAGATAATAAATTTGATAAACTGTTAAATATGATACGGATGAATCAACATGATTGTGATGTCCTTTGTTAGTAGACGTTTGCGAGAAAAGTGGCTGAGCCTCGAGATAATGGTTAATTGTGTTGGAAGTGAATTTCCTGCCAGCTCCTGTTATTTTTGTGTCCGACATGATCTTTTAAAGTTTTAAAAAACATGGACTGGCAGATTTTGAGAGGAGTGCTGTGTTGAAAGTGCATTGAGGTAGAAGAATTTCAACTGATAAACAAAATTTCAATCATGCAATATAACCAATTCTATCTTTTTATGTAGCTCATGCATAATAGAAAGGCGACTGTGGTGCAGTACCATTTTAGTACAGGTACTATGGTAACCAAGGAAAGTGAGGAACATGGTAACCGTGGTATCGAGAACCATTATTAACGTGGTACCGAGAACCATGTTTACACCGAACTATGGTTGTCATATGATTAAGGTTTACCATAGTTTAGAGTAACTATGGTTACAATGGTTCTTTGTCGAAATTACCATCCACAATAAGAACCCTGTTTACCATGATACCGAAAGCATGGTAATTCCATGTTTCTTTTTTTATGAGGATATATGATGATAACTTAAAACATATTTACTAAATGCTATGTCTCTGCATTGATTGAATTACACAACATGATTGTGATCATGATAATTGTAGAACTTTTGAAATATAAGTAAGCATTACTTCATCAATTTGCACAGAACTCAAACGAGGTCAACATGAATTGGATAAAGTTGTTAACGTTTAGTAAAGTTTTTACTCTTGTATTTTCATTTAAGGTATTTGTTTGAATAAAGTACAGTACTGCATATGTTGCATTTTAATGTCATTCAGGTAGGTTTTACACTGTTTTGAATATATTTCAGGAATCAAGTCAACTCAAATTTTCATCTTACTTTCAGTTCAACTCTTAAGAAGTGTACCAGATGCAATTATGAAAGCTACTGCAATAAATCATGTCAGGTAAAACAAATCTTTTGTTTTGGTTCCCTCCAACATTAACCTATTGCCTACATGTATGTTGGAATTGAATGATTCCTGAATTAAGTCTATGAAAATAAGAGAATTTAAGCAGTCAGAGAGTTAACATTACTCTTAAAAAAATTGGTAAGTTGCTAAGCAATTTGACAAAGTTTGTGGAGTTTGGGACTATGTTATATTAAGTGTAGTTGGCCATTAGTGACAGAATGGTTGTTTGAAATTAGTGGTCATTGCAGGAACTCTGCAAAAATAATCAATCAATCCTGATGTGCCTAAACTTCTATGAACAGATAAATGAAAAGATATTTACACATAATTTTAATTTTAAAAGTGTTAAGGATGTCGAGTGTCTTTAACAGCTGTAATTGGTAGACTAATTTAGAATGTCCTTTGGTATTCCTTACATTCTTATTTTTGATGTTTGTACCCCGTGCAGAAAGGAGACTGGGCAAGATGTCACAATAAAGACTGCAAAACCCTGAAGAGAAATATACCTCCAGACTTAGTTCAGCTTCTGTCTCATATTATCCATCGGCAAAGACAATCCCCTCCTTGTACTCCGGATGATGAGGATTGTTTTCCAACCACCGTAGACCAGTTGGAATCCCATCATGAGAAGCTGAGCGATACGACTCGTGAGATCTTGTCTGAGTATGATTGCATTGAAGAGGATGTCAAACCTGAGCAAAGCAGCTTGGTGAAGATGTTTGGGGCGACTATCTGCAACAGCTTCACAATAATGGATAATAATCTGCTTGGCATTGCAGCTGGGCTATATATGAGGTGATTTATTTTACTATGATTGATGATTGTTTTGCCTTACTCTAAGAAAGAATATATATGCTAGTAAGTAAATAACCAGGGGACCGAAATTTTTAAGTCCTCTCCGAGAGACTTGGTAATGAGAAGTAATGCCTTACCAAAGAGCACAAGCACATTGACTTGATTTTGAACCTGGGACCTCCCGGTTGAAAGACCACTGCTCTACCACTGAGTCGTTGCGTCTCTTTTGATTTATTTATTGGTGTATGACAAGTAATCAGAAGCACTTCCTGAAAGGATCAGTTTACATGATAAGGTGCTGAAAGAATTATCTGGAAAAGAAAATAATGTGTCCATTTCAGAATCAAAAGGGAACAAAAGTGTGAATAAACTCTTCAGCAAACTCTTCCATTAAAAATTTGAACTGTAAAGATGCAAATGTTGTTTGACTTTCTGATTGTATGTTGTACGAGTTTGATTTATCGTTTATTTTTATGTTTTTGTATAAATGTGTCACTATTATGTCACTGATTTAACTCTTCCTGTTTTTAAGAGCATCTATGGTGAACCATTCCTGTGATCCTAACTGTGCAGTGGTGTTTGATGAGAGAAAACTTCAACTGAGGACCATGAAAGATGTCAAAGAAGGGGAAGAGGTAAGACCCCATATTTTATTTTCAAATACCACCTTTATTTTGTTCCTTATGTTCGGGATATGCACGTGAGAGAAAAATATCATTCTACCAGTGTCTATAAGATTGTATTCAGCACACCCGAACATTTCAGTCTACATGTGGGAATCAAAGAAAACAATGCCAGTTCTAGATTTTGCAGTAAAGGAAACTTCAACTTTTTTAGATATTTGTCACAATTTTGGAAGATTACAATAGTCACTGTCCATACATTCGCTGGTAGTCTGGTTCATATGAAAAAGAATCAAGCAAATCTATGACCTTGACAAACATGATGGTTTTTACTTGTACATGTATTATAAAAATAACATGAACTTAACGATCCTTTCAACGCATTTTTGTTTTATTTTAGTGTACAATCAGCTATTTGAAAGTCATCAACCCAGCTAAAGAGAGACAGGCTGAGCTGGAAGAGAAATATCACTTCACCTGCAAATGTGTGAAATGTATAGAAGAAATCAATGTGAGTCTTTACTTTACAGTTTCATTCTTAGTTTAACTCTACTCAAACTTAGCAAACGATCCTGAAAAATACAGTTCCAGCTGTATACCGGTATGTAGTTTTCTTTTAAACTACTATACATCTTTGAACTTGAATTGTATTGATAGTATAGGGATAAAGTCTGTGGTATATTGGGTAACAATAGGATTCACGCACTGCTATTATTACTCAAATTTGAAATAATGATATCACTCTCAAGTATCCTATGCTCATGCATACATTAGCCAAGGCAGTTGATACCTGCATGGATCTATTGTCAGTAATGCACTCGATAGTAGGGGATTTCTAAAGTCGATATAGAAATTGTTTTACATAACTTGCAATATATGCATTTCAGTGCAAAATAAAAATGTTGTTATTGTCGAAGTAATGTTTTGTTACATTCTAGTTAAATGTTTTCTGTATATTTTAGGCATTGGGGTCAGATGATGGTGAAGATCTCCGAGGTCTGAAGATATCCTTGGAGCAAATACAAGATGCAGAGAAATCACAAGATATCCTTTGTTGCCCTTTAAAGTCTATCTAGAAAACGACTGTGTATTAAGCAAATAATTACCGTTGGTGAAGGTGATGGGACAAACTATCACTTCCAAGGCGGTCTGGATGTAGCTATCTTTCCGAAGCGAAGCTGAGGAAAGATAGCGTATACATTCAGATCGCCGAAGAAGTGATAGTTTGCCATCGCCTGAAACCAAAAGGTCATTATTTGCTTTATATTCCACATCAGAAACATTTCACTTCTTCCGTTATTTTAGAGCAACAATTCATCAATTAACAGCTAGCAAACGGTGTACGATACGTACAGTGCATGCAGTATGGTGGTGTGGCCATATAGTTCGCGCGTGACCAAAGTTCGCGTACTAACACTAAAAGCGCTTTAAAAGAGGAGAGCAATTAAGACGCAACGTATACGATTAAAGTGCGTTGGACTATGTACACTGTAGATAGTCCTACTATCTACACAGTGCAACGAACTTTTCTTCTCCCATTAATGATGGGTGAACTATCTTTCATCACGTGATTTACTTTTTGACCAAGCGTAGAGCAAGATTCTTAGTATTTGGAATATAATACCATACAATCTGTCAATTCAATAAGTTGAACAACCAGGAACGAAAGCAATGACTATTTTCTCCTCCTGTGTTTGTTTCATTTGTCGCTATCAAAGAGTTATTAGGTCGCTTTTTTATTTGCACAATTAGCTTTCTACAAATACCTTTCATTGTAATCTATTTTCTCTCTTGTTTTCTTTTTCCCTCTTTTCTGCTTGTACACGTATGTGTCTGTCTTTCTTTCCGCCTCTCTCTCTCTCTCTCTCTCTCATTTACTTTTTTCTCTATACTCCCAACTTAGCGACCCCATGTCAGTCATCCCATTTTCTCTACCGGTATTTACTTTGCTAATTTCCAGTTCGATCACATTTTTATTTCTCTCCCTTATAATTATGAGTGCTCTCATCTTCTCTGTATACATTCTTCCAAGCTTTTTTTCCCCATCTCGATCAGTTTTCATTCCATGAGTTTATTCTTTCTTAATGGTGATATTTACATTGGGCCACAGTGTTACAGCTGTGTGCACCCTACCTGAAGCCGATGGACAGTATTCCAGCCAATAATCGTCTCCTGTTGAAGGTCAGACTTGTGGCATTTAATGTATACCTTATCACACAATCACGGGAGAAAGCTGCTGAGATTGGACAGCTGAACACAGAGCCTCACAGGTAAGACTAGGTTCATTATACTCATTATACACATTACACAGAACAACTAGTGCTATTCCGATACCGTACTTGATCTTTTTTCTTAAAACAAATAATGAACAGATTGTTAATGGTACATTAATTAAGCTTTTATAAATACTGATCAGACTAAGGAAGTGTGATATTTTCCGCAGATCTTTCCCCTAATATGGCTTGTTAATACATGGCGCTTGGCGTTTTGGACTAATCATGCAAGAATAGTAAGGAATAAGATACGGGTGGACAGGCGCGGATCCAGGGGGGGGCAGCGGGCCATGCCCCCCCCCCCCAACCCCCGCATAAAAAGAGAGACAGAGAGACAGAGAGAGAAGGAAAAAAGGGAAAGAGGAGAAAACTTAGGGAAAGAAAGAAGAGGAAGAAGAAAGTAAAAGGGGGAAGGAGATCGGGGGTCCGAAAGGGCCTTGCCTCCCAGGCTGTTGCCACCCACCCCCCCCCCCCCCCTAGTAAAAAAAAAAAGAGCGAAGGATGGAAAGTGAAAGAAAAAAAGGAAAAGAGGAGATAAAGGGAAGGAAAAAAAGAGGTAGAAGAAAAGAAAAGAAGGGGATATCAGTTTTCCCACCAACAAGTTGTGGATCGGGGGGGGGGGAAATGCCCTTGCCTCCAGAGAGAAAGAAGGGAAAGGGAAAGAGGAGAGCTAAAAGGGAACAAAAAAGAGAAAAAAGAAAAGAAAAGGGGGAGATCAGTTGTGGTTAATCCCGCCAACAACGTGGATCGGGGGGGGCGAAATGCCCTTGCCCCCCCCCCCCCCCCCATCAAACCTAAAAGAGAGAGAAGGAAGGGAAGGGAAAGGGAAATAGGAGAGAAATGGAAAGCTACCCCCTGAATTCCACCTAGGGCCCAAAGATCGGCCCTTAGATGCTCATCAGACGGTAATTTAATGCCTAAAACCCCTGAAATTCTTAGGGCTCCGCCCCCTGGACCCCAAGCAAAATAGTGTCCTGTCAGTGTCACAAAATAATAAGGTATCAAAAGATGCTCACCTGACCGGAAAAAACGCCTAATAACCCCTGAGCTCTGCTCTGCCCCCTGGACCAAACCAAGGGCCCTAAGGCGGGCCCCTTGATACTCATCTGTCCTTGATTAATGCCTAAAACCCTTGAGCTTCCGGTGGCTCCGCCCCCTGAACCCCACGACAATTAGTGACCTGCCAGTGTCACAATAAGGTCCTCCCCTTAAAAAAAAAAAGAGAGGAGAAACAGGAGCAGACAAAGAACTTTTTTGAAATTCTTTAAGAGTCGAGAACGGTACAACGTATCATCTTCTTTCTCTACTTATATTTTAATTAAACGTCAAAGCTTTCGCGCGGGAGGGGGGGAGGCGGGGAAACTGAATTCAGACAAGGATAATCAGTCGAGAATGATACAACGAATCGTCTTCTTTCTCTAATAATTTAATGAAACGTCAAAGCTTCCGCGCTTCGCGCAGGAGGGGTGGGGAGGAACTTAATTCAGACAAGGATTAAGAGTCGAGAGGTAAAGCAAATAGTCTTCTTACTCTAGTAATATTTTAATGAAACGGCAAAGCTTTCCGCGCTTCGCGCGGGAGGTGATAAACTAAATTCCGACAAGGATTAAGAGTCGAGAACGGTACACTAATCGTCTTCGTTCTCTAATGATTTAATGAAACGTCGAATCTTTCGCGCTTCGCGTATGAGGAAGGGGCAAACTCGACCCTCCCATCACCCCCCCCCCCCCTCCCTAGGGAACGCGCTACGCGCGCTCTGTAAGTGATTTGAAAGCATCGCGTGCTCACTACCGATCCCCCTAAAATAAATTCCTAGCTACGCGATTGTCTGACCGTAATTAAACGCCTAAAACCCCTGAGCTCCCGGGGGCTCCGCCCCCTGGAACCCCACGCCAATTAATGATTGTCAGTGTCACAAATAAGGTATCAAAATATGCTCATCTGACCGTAATTAAATGCCTTAAACCCCTGAGCCTCCAGGGGGCTATGCCCCTTGGACCCCACCAGACGGGCCCCTGAATGCTTATCTGAGCGTTATAAATGACTCAAATCCCTGAGTTTCATTGGGCTCAGCCCCCTTGACCCTACGCCAATAAATAACCTGCCATTGTCATAAATAAGGTATCAAAATATGCTCATCTGACCGTAATTAAATGCCAATATATACCCCTGAGCTTCAGGGGGCTCCGCCCCTTGACCCCCACAGGGGCTTTGCCTTTAGACCCCACGCCAATTTACGCTACGCTCTACTTGATCGTAAGTACTTTAGCCTCCCCCACCCTCTTTGACAAAAATTCAGCGGGGCCTACATGTAAGAGAATGAGGTGATGCGAATCTTTTGTCTGCCACCCAAACGTTTTTGTATATTACGTCACTGCTGGTCACCATTCCGTACGAAAATTTGGCTCGCAAAAATTCAAATTTGCCCCCCCCTCCCCCCACCCTCCCCTAAGAAATCCTCGATCCGCGCCTGCGGGGGGATGCCATGCATTTGTAATTATGCAAGGGGGTAATTATGCAAGGGGGTGGTTTTACTAACTGTGCAGTTAGTAAAACCATAATTTTATGACTGAATTTGTATGTTATTTGATTTAGACATCACTATGGACCATACAGTCCCGGTCTGGGGATTTACCTCATGAAGATGGGTGAATTACTGCTTGACCTGGATAGACTTGAAGAGGGTAAAAAATACGTCAAAGAGGTAACTTACTGTATTTCCTAATTGATTGAATTGTTTAAGAAAGTAGACTTCAATGGTGGATTTTTTCATTTGTACTGAACTTTTCTTTTAGGGTTTTTCATTCAGCTGTTTTGACATATTTTGAATTTGTAGAAAAATTGAAAGTGCTTTTGTTAATGTTGGCTATCAAGTAATTACAGGAATTGGTTCATATTTAGGATGGCTGGGGGGGGGGGGTAGATGATGGTGCTCTATAGGATACACAGTGAAATCCAAGAATAATTTCAGGTACCCGAACCCCAATAGTCCACCCTGTTCGTCTAATTCCATGAACAATCTTTATACAGGTAGTTTTGTCTGGAAAGTGGCACTTAAGCACAGTACATCTTAACCAAGTTTGTTGCTTACTGGACATTCCTATTGAGAATTTAAACTGTAGCCTTGACATACATTACCTAGGACAATAGATGAGCAAGTGCTCAATCAAGGAGCATGTATGATGGTGTATAGATCGATCAATATTTTCGTTTCATCACATCGAACAATAAATATATCCCTTTATCTCCTCCATTCGTATGAAAAATTGTTTGTCTCTTATATTTGTGATCAATGTGTTTATGCTCTCTCCCTCTATACCTTTCTTTTTAAACTCTCCTTGAAGTTTTCGTGACTTTTTAATTTATTTTTGATTAATTATTTTGTTATTCAGGCAGAGAGTGTTCTAGAGATAACTCATGGCCGAAAGCATTCAGTGATGTTAACAACAGTGCAATACCTGCTCAATTACTGTAGGGATCCCCTTCAGTCTGTAGCTGCAGGTAACACATGTTGACATCAGTCACTGATGTCAACATGAATACAAGACTTTCTCCGTAACAATAGATGGACGGACAGAGTGACAGCGAGATCGAAAGGAAACAACAAGAATCATAACAAGTTTGAGACGCTGGCATACAATCAATTCGAAATGTAGTCATTGTAGAAATTTCCAGAAATTTGAACACCAGGGCCCTGTTTCATATAAACCTGTTATAAGCTACTAAAATCCTTGCATTTGATTGGCTGTGAGCAGATTTGTCATAAATAATGCAGCAGTTGTTATTGATCACAAGTTTGATGAAACAGGGCCGGTTTTATTCAAGGAGGTGTTATATATGGAACTCATTACCTAGTTCTTTGCAGAATTTAATGTCTATTTCTTCATTTAAACACCTTAATAAAACAATTGTATTTTCATTAATGTACTAAATATCCAGTGACACCATGGATGTATATATATCGGAAGTTGGAAATTTTGACCTAAATGTCATGGTGTGTTTCCTTTTTTTAATGATATTTTAGATAGGTAGTAGTTTTATGAATTTCTTTAGTCGGGCTAGTTACGTCACTGGCAGAAAAGATGTAGCGAGTCAAGTTTGTTTTTACCCGTCTTTCGTTAGGTGTTAATTCCCCCGATCTCTTTCGAACTGTAAGAACAGGGCCCCGTCTTACAAAGAGTTGATATTGATCCGAATCAATATCAAGTCCCTAAATCAATCACAAGTTTGCAGTCTCCCATCTCTTATGTACATAGTTGTGATTGATATCAATCACAAATAAGTTGCGATTGATATCAACTCTTTGTAATACAGGGCACAGGTGTCAATTTATTTGTAACTTCAGGTTGGACTAAATCACCGCCGGACAGGTCTTGATGTCCCTCCTCTAGCTTTAATATAGTTCTATCGTAGATGTAGGTTTATTGCATTGTGGGAAGGCAAATATGTAAATGCAAATGCAACTTTGTAAAATGTGCAGTTAATGTGATGGTTTGTAGTCCGGAAGAGAACTTAAAGAATGTAATCCATGTGCGTAGTAATGCACTTCACTTCTTTCCACATATGATATTTCCACACCAAGTCTTGTACGTCTGCCTACGCCTTTCCAATGTTTGATTAGGTGACTATAACAATTACAGATTGATTAATAGTTTGATTTAGAAAGCAGGTAGTAATCTGCCTTTGAAGGCTTTCATTATACTTTCTATATTCTGTATTAAATCTTCCTACCTAGATTTGGAACTTGCTTATACTATAAGTTATATGAAATCGTGTGTAATCTCGTTTTAGAAAGCAGGTAGTAATTTGCTTGTACAAGTCCTTACTTATGCTTTATCTTCTCTAGTAAATCTTCCTCATTAGTTATTGGAAATCATAATTCATTGTATCAGTGACAATGGTACCAATATAATAGATAGACGCGTGGAGACAGAGTATAGTGACTAGTGATAGTAATTTACATTGAATGATTGATGTTTGATTTTAGCAATCGAGCTTCAGCTGAAGTTCAGTTACAATACGTGACTGTACTTGTAGTACTATAGAGCCAGAGGGCGGTCATCGAAAATGATGGTGATCTCTATCATCGCTTGGGTGGTTTCAGTACATTTTTTGTAAATAGGCTACATGCCAGAATGATGTTGATCTTGGGTAATCATTTTGTATAGGTTTAAATCATAATGCAGGTTTATTCTCAAGATGACTGTCAGTAGCACAGTCATCTTTTGCGAGGTACTTTCCTATTTAGATATGTAATCATGTAGTTCAGTAAAAGTAACATTGTGTAATAAATATAATTTTGATCTGGAAGCAATCACATCGATTATGCTTTTAATCATGTGTCTTTACACTAGTAAAATTTATCAATTATTTGAACGTGGAACAGCATATTTTACATAAGAATCTAAATTGGATATGACTCCTGTAAGAATCGCTTTTGGTTCAATCATTTAAAATCTACTCTTTCAATTTATATACATGTATTATGTGATAAGAATTCTACCATAGTAGGTAATAATTCTGATTGAATCATTCCAAATTTCTAACTTGTCTTTGATGTCTTTTAAGACGGAGGCATGTTATCTTAGGATAATGATGGTGGCTAGTGATAATGCAAATAAGGGGATTTGCCTGTTATTGAACCGGAGTGTTGGCTCAGTCAGTAGAGCGTCCGCCTCACAACCGGGAGGTCGTGGGTACGAACCCCGGCCGCGTCATACCAAAAGACGTTAAAAGATGGGAGTTGTTGCTACCTTGTTTTGGCGTTCAACAATAAGGGATAGAGCAACGTCGATCTGGCGCTGCTCAGTGGCTGCCGGGCTCACGATCAATTGGGCAAAACGAATTTCCGTTTCGGTTTAATAAAATTTGGAGTGGACTATTTAGGCTATTATTATTATTATTTATCATATTTAATGGGTAATGTGTCAGCGTTACTAGCTGATTGAAATGATATTTTATGTTTTGACAATAATATATTTTGTTGAACAAATCTGTTTATTTACATTCATCAATATTATAAATGACTGGAGTATGATGCTAGGTCAGAAATATTTTGTCAACAAGTCGAAGAAAATACATATACATGTACATGCTTTCCTAAAACTGAAGAGATAATTGGTACTTCCAAAGTCTGACGTCATTCAAAGGAAATCGAAATACATTTTACATGTATTTGTATTCTTTTTACAGGTGTATTAAAAAAAATTGTGATGAGACTCGAGCTGGAAACTTATGGGGAAAAAAATTTAAACAGCACTTATACAATAATCAAAATTCCACTTAAAGTGTTTTTAATATGTTAATAACATTTTACTTGTACGCAGACATGCTGTATGTTCATGCTTAATAAAGAAACAGCCAACTTGAACGTTTTTTAATCTGTTTTTAGGAGAGAGAGAAAGAGAGAGAGAGAAAGAGAGAGAGAGAGAGAGAGAGAGAGAGAGGGTAGGGGGGCAATTGGATCAGACATTGAGAGCAAGAGATATTCAGATGCAATGTTAGTATCAGAGAAATACGCAATGTTAGTCATACTGGTAAGAAAGGAATTACAGATGAATTATAGGAAGCGGAGACTCAGCTAGAGAAGGAAGAGCAAATCAAACAAAGTATGAGAATCAGAGGAGATGGATAAAAGAACTTGAAGACGCATTTGTATAGAACAAGTGAAAAGGAAAGAAACGAGTGAAATGAGAGTTGATAGACACACCAAGCCGACCTGACTGCAGATCTAGTTCCTTTCAATATTTTCCATCATGCCCATTTAACTCATCAATCTTGCATCAAGGGTTGTCATGTGCTCATCCCATTTTTTTGTTATAAATTGAGCTTTTTTTCCAGTCGTTGAAATTATCTTTCGCATATTTTTTCACCTTTTGACCATTTTCCTTATGCTTTTTTATTGTCACTTTTAATATTCCTTTCTCACTTTCATTTCCTTATATTTGGCGACTCCTCCCAGTCTTTCTTTCTCACTTATTTTGACCCTTTCTCATTCAGTTTTAATTCTGTTACCATTTTCACCTTCCTTGTCTCAACTTTTCTAATTTTTCCAATATCGTTCACTCTTCATATTCAATTGTTTTCTGATGATTTTGATCACTCTTCTTTCACTTCCTTTTTTGTTCCAGTTCTGAATACATAATCAAATCAGTATACCTTTAGATATACATGGAGACATATAAACTTATTTTAAACAAAATTAGCCAGGGCTCCAAGATCACCAAAGCTTGATGCCTTGTGAACCTCGACAGTATACAATCAAAAGACACTTTCTTTTACTCACTCTTTGTGCTACTTTTTAAATAAAAACTTTCCGATTTTTTTTTGGTAGCATTGTTTTATTGTATTCATTCAGTACAAAATATATAACAAACAAACATATACAGCTTCATTGATTTACATAACATATCAAAATATAAAGAAAATTGTACATCTCTCTCAAAAAGAAATACACAGTACATAATGTTTTCAAATTAATTATACTGAACGAATATTTATAGGGGATACCGCCGATAATGTCAGACTATTGGGTGCTTAATACAGAGCTAATCGGAGAGAAGGAGTTTTCTGAACAAACGATAACACAATGCATTCATATTCCTCGATCATCAGTTTCAATTTCAGTTTGATTTATTGGTCATGCATGCATGATACAAAAGTACAATTGGCATACAAATCATTCTCTGGCTGTTTCCATCAAAATATCAAGTTTCATATTAGCATATATTAAACATGGAATCTGAAAATAGAATAACAAATTACAAAAACATATATTTCTAAGACATAAACATGAATGATTTAACATAGCAATACATATGCTTTCTTTGACTCACTCTTTGTGCTACTTTTTAAATAAAAACTTTCCGATTTTTTTTTGTAGCATTGTTTATTGTATTCATTCAGTACAAAATATATAACAAACAAACATACAGCTTCATTGATTTACATAACATATCAAAATATAAAGAAAATTGTACATCTCTCTCAAAAAGAAATACACAGTACATAATGTTTTCAAATTAATTATACTGAACGAATATTTATAGGGGATACCGCCGATAATGTCAGACTATTGGGTGCTTAATACAGAGCTAATCGGAGAGAAGGAGTTTTCTGAACAAACGATAACACAATGCATTCATATTCCTCGATCATCAGTTTCAATTTCAGTTTGATTTATTGGTCATGCATGCATGATACAAAAGTACAATTGGCATACAAATCATTCTCTGGCTGTTTCCATCAAAATATCAAGTTTCATATTAGCATATATTAAACATGGAATCAGAAAATAGAATAACAAATTACAAATACATATATTTATAAGACATAAACATGAATGATTTTACATAGCAATACATATGCATCACAAGGTAAACAGGAAATAGAAACGCCGCAGTTAGAGACAACAAAGCCCAGTAGTAGAATCTCTTACATGGACAGGGAAACCAGAAAACAGCAGATAGTTAGAAAGAGAGAGAAGCAAAGGTAATAGTAGCGGAGATAGGAGAAAACACAACAAAGTAAATAATTGCAGTGAGAATGAGAGAAAGTCGAACGAAGCAAGAATTGAACAGAGTTGAGGCAAAGGTTGAAACATGATCAAGGGAGCTATAGGGAGAGGTGGTAGAGATCGAGGGGGGTGGGGGGAGCATGTACGCACAAGAGATTAGGATGTGAGAGATCAGAATGGAAGAAAAGAGATGGAGGAAAGGGGAAAAAAGGATGAGATAAAAGTAGCAAGATATGGATAATACAGCATTATGACCTTCCTTGCAATCTACTTAGATATTTCACCAAGTTGATTTTCAATGTGCACATCCCACAATGAGTAACAGATATTAGGTATTTAATGCATAACCCGAGTATATGGCAAGTTAATTATACAAATATGACCGTACCAAACAGCACAGTACCAGATAGTATCAGTGTTATATTATCCAAGAAATATTTATGAGTGGGAATTCCCACCTCTGAGGGGGAGAAAAAACATCATACTCATTTGATTTGTTATAACGAGAGGGATTGCTGAGATGTGTTTGGGTGAACGGTTCGGTTAAGCCTAAGGATCGCAAGTGCAAAGGTCAAACGTAATACTTCCTGTTATGAATGTCAGTCGGAATTCCCCGGTGGAATTCCCACTCGATAAAAAGATAATACACACTCATACAACTGCATAGCTGAATGAAATGTTACTTGTAATATACGCCTCTTATTGAAAGCGATTGTAGCCCGGCCGTGCCTGTTTGAGCTGAGAGGAGCAATTTCATAAGTTCACACTAATAAAATGGCGGTGTCTGCTATACCTATGGAATATGTGCGTGTTGTTAAATCAGCTACTTGTGGGCGAAGTTTGGTCTTCACTTCAAAATTTGCGAGGGGACAATGTATCCTTGAAGAATTGCCACATGCATATACACTGCTCGACAAAAAAAGGGGACTCTACTGTGATTTTTGCCTCAAACAATGGTATTGCCTTATAATTTTTGTTAAAATGTGATAGTTTTGCCTTTTACGTAATTAAACCCATGGTGTGCTTTATTTTTAGATCATGACCTATATATATATATATATATTTATACATTTTTGAGCCAATTAGGTTAATTCCACTGATAGTAGAATATGCATTCATCAATTCACTTGAATAATAATATTAATAAGAATAAATAATATTTATTAAATGCTTTGTCTATGATTTAATTAAACATCGTAATTATGAACATGATAATAATAGCTTTGTACATCTAGATCTAGAAGTCTAAGTAATAATGATTGAAATGATTAAATTAAGGCATAAAATATGCTAGCTTTTGAAACAAAAGTAAGCATTAATATTACTTCATCAATTTTCACAAAACTCACAAAGGCCGGGTCAACATGAATTGGTTAAAGTTTTTAAGTTTTAGTACATTTTCTACTATAGTATTTTCATAATGTATCTTTTAATCAAGTACAGTACTTCTTTTTCTTTCTTTCTTTTTTTACATTTCAATGTCATTCAATTAGATTTGACACTGTTTTGAACATATTTTAAGAATCAAGTCAACTCCAATTGTCATCTTACTTTCAGTTCAACTTTCAAGAAGTGTACCAGGTGCAATCATGTAAGCTACTGCAATAAATCCTGTCAGGTAAAAACAGATCTTTCATTTTGGTTCCCTCTAACATAAACCATTTGCCTACATTGGAAATGAATGATTCCTGAATTAAGTCTATGGTCTGTATGGGAATAACAGAATTCAAGCAGTCAGTGTCCCAGTGAGTTAAAATAACTCAAACAATTCTAAAAATTCTGAATATTTTCCCTGAGATGAAGATATTTGAGTAAAATATCTTCATCTCAGGGAAAATAAAAAGAAATTTATGTTCAGTTTCCAAGCATTATGATAAAGTTTATAGGATTGGGGCTCTGTTCAATTAAGTATAGTTGGCTATTAGTGACAGAAGGGTTGTTTCAAATTAGTGGTCATTGCAGGAACTATGCAGAAATAATCAACCCCAATGTGCCTAAACTTCTATGAACATTTAAATGAAGTGATTTTTACACATAATTATGATTTAAAAGATATTAAAGATGTTAAATGTTTTTAATGGCTGTTGGTACACTCACTTAGATTGCCGTTTGGTACGGCTTACATTCTTATTTTGATGTTTGTACCCCATGCAGTTAGGAGACTGGACAAGATGTCACAAGCAAGAGTGCAAAGCCCTGAATAGAATACATCCCAGGGTACTTGGAGACTCTGTTCAGCTTCTGTCTCAAATCATCCGGAAGCAAAGACAATCACCTCCGTGCACTCAGGATGATGAGGATTGTTTTCCAACCAGCGTAGACCAGTTGGAATCCCATCTGAGCGATACTATAAAGGATCATAGTGGGAGCGTTTTGTTTTTGTTGCGGATGTTCTTTGAAGAGGATGTCTTAGCCGAGCAAACCAGCTTGTTGAATATGTATGGGGCGACTAAGTGCAACAACTTCTCAATACTTGATAATGATCTGAATTGCATCGCAATTGGGATATATTTGAGGTGATTAATGTTGCTATTGTAACAGCAGGCACAAGTGACACTCAATGAAATCATTCAGAGTTTTATGTGGTTTTTAATCGAGGGTGGATCAACCCCTAATAAAAAAGACGAAAAGAAACAGGCAAACAGATAAGTTTTTGTTTCATCAACAATAAGGAAGGTAGCTGTAACTATTCAAAACAGTAGTCTGTGCTTTAAATCTATGTAGACCTATATTTAAGTGTTTCAACAAGGTAATAACGGATGATATTTTTTAGAAATAGGTATATATATACATTAATAAATAAGTCTAACTGTGTTTAACTATAAAATAGAACATTCCTATAATGAATAAGGAATGTTTAAGACCTTACATTTCTGGTCACCTCACAACATGGATAACAATCATCTGTCAAAATAACTATTGCCCTACGTGGCATTTTTCCCACACCGTACAAAAACTATGCAAGTACATGGATACTATTCCAGATATGGTTTACAGTTAACTTCCAAACAGCAATTAGCAAGGTATAAACATAAAATGCAAAAATATGCATGATTAATCTTTATTACAAATATATAAATTGCCTTTTTGTATAGTTCTCTTTACTATTACACTAACTCACCCCTCTTGAGCTCTCGAGGAGAGACTTCTGGCGAGAAACCGAGACTAGAATTAGACCAAATAGCTAGTGCACCATCTCCAACCAAATGCCATCTCCAACCAAATGATGAAGTAAGACCTCTGTAACATCAATTATAACTTAAATGATAACTTCTAAAACTTTCAAGTTCTTATAAAGTGACATGCAAACCTTTGATGTAATACAAATATTATATATTCCCAACCTTTTCAAACTCAAGCTCGACAGCGAAATAATGATAATGATACAATTTATCTCTTTACCTAGCTATTACTGTATATCTGCAGGTCTTCTTTTGTATTGCTAAGAAAAGGAGCTATTCCACCTCAAGGTGTCTGGAATACATTACAGTACAGGTATAAAATTTCATACACAATACTTTATACTGAGAAGCAACATTCCTAACACAGGTGTAGGCTATAGGTTTTCTAGACCAACTTATTATGAAAAGCAGTTGATGATAGGCCTCCAAATATTGACATGAATCTACCCATCTGGGTACACTATACACAGCGTTTCTCTGTAAATTCTTCTAGTGGTATCATTGTCACATGGTAACAGCAGGTATATGAAAACACAACTCACAACACTCCTTGAATAAGACACACAAGAGCTGTCCACTAAACATTACTCTAAGTTGCCTCTTTGAGGTTTCAATCAAATGATGTATGTCAAAACATTCTAATTTTACTAAGAACTTACCACAGATGCTGCAGAACATTGTGAAGTCTGAAGTTCTGTTCAAAGTTACTTTTTCTGTCACATCACCTTCATTTGCTTAAGTAGTTAGTCGATGGTCTAAGTTCATCAGGGACCTCCTCAACAAACAGAATTAAGAAACATGTTCTACACTTTGACCTGTCACACTATGATGGATGATTGTTTCATTTATATATTTATTTATTTGTGATATTTAGACAGGGTAACTCATTATCACCAATAATGGCCCTGTTAAACATAAATGATAACAATAGTTTTTTTGAAAAAATAACAAAATTATGAACATAAACTCATAACAGCAACAAATAATCAATGAGAACATGTATAAACATATAAACAAAGTATTTGGTATCCTCGTAATGAATGAATGGTTTGTTTGTTTTGTTCAAGAAAACGTTGTTGCATAGTTATAACATAATATAGACGGTAATTAGTTTTTAAATCCAATGAAAAATAACTATTAGCATAATTATGTAGGTATGTATCAAACTTTTTTTAAAGGCAAAATATACTATTGAGAGTTCAAAAACAAAGTATAGTAACTACTTAGGCTCAGTTAAGAAAGGCATTAGGAATACCAAAATTGTTATTTACATATTTACCCCAAAAAAATATTACTGGATAGTAACTTACTGGATAATTAATGCTTTTAATCTAGTACAGCAATTGAATGTACACTCTTAAATAACAATAAATATACAAATATTTTTATAACTGATTATATGAAATCATTCTTTCAGTTTGAAAAGCATTATGTCGTCCTACATTCAGGGCTAAGAAACAGACATTCAAACATTTTGTGCAAGCAGGACAATTACAAATGTCACATTCTTGACAAAGTCAAAAAATAAAGCATCAAGTGAAATTTTCCTTGCAATGAGGATGTTTATGAATACCACATTTTATTATGTCGTTCTGCAAGCGCATCATTAACCAATCGTTTGATTTTTACAAGAAAAATGTGCTGACTCTAAGAAAGAATGTATATATGCTTGCATGTAAGTAAACAAAACCAGGGGACCTACAGCTTTAAGTCATCTCCAAGAGACTCGGGAATGAGGATTAATGCCTTACCATAGGGCACACACATTGACTTGGTTCTGAACCTGGGACCTCCAGTTTATGAGACCCATGCTCTACCACTGAGCCGTTGCGCTTCTTTGATTTATTTATTGTTGTATACAAATCGATCAGGAGCATATGCTGAACAGATTGTTTTTTAAGGGCAGAAAGTGTTATGTA
Organism: Strongylocentrotus droebachiensis; assembly: GCA_035222895.1. Lineage (NCBI taxonomy): Eukaryota > Metazoa > Echinodermata > Echinoidea > Camarodonta > Strongylocentrotidae > Strongylocentrotus > Strongylocentrotus droebachiensis. The sequence goes on along the minus strand of JAVYIG010005084.1, from coordinate 30,726 downwards.
GAAAAGAAACTGATGTGTCCATTTTTAAATTCCAAATGAAAAAAATATGTGAATAATGTCCCTCTTTTCAGCAAACTCTTTCATTTAGAACTGTATGAATACAAATGTTGTTTGACTTACTGATTGTATGTTTTACTTTCATTTTAACAATCATTCCATTAGCACAATATACTAGTACCTTACCTTTTCTCTCCCAATCCCATATAGATTGAATTTTTCCTTTATTTTCTTGGGTAAATAAATGTGTCATTATAATATGTATCGGTTTTAACTGTTCTTGTTTTTAGAGCATCTATGGTGAACCATTCCTGTGATCCTAACTGTCTAGTAGTGAGTGATGGGAGGAAACTTCAACTCAGGACCGTTAAAGATGTCAAAGAAGGAGAAGAGGTAAGACCACATATTTTATTTTTATTCTAAACTGAAATACCACATTTATTTTATTCCTTATGTTCTGGATATGCACATAAGAGAAAATACATTAAATATTTTTAAATAAATGTAATTGACTGTTGCTTTAAATATGGATTCTGTCAGGATTATTATCAACTATAATTTCATACCACAACATTTTCAGGATTAGCCTACCAGTGTTTATAAGATTTCCATCAGCACACCCAAATGGTTCAGTTTATATGTGAGAATCCAAGGATTCAATATATATTATGTTCTAGATTTGCAAAACTATGACCTTGAAAAACATAATGTGTTTTACTTGTACATGTAAGATCCTTACAACCGGTTTTCGTTTGGTTTAAGTGTACAATCAGCTATGTAGATTCGATCCTCCCAGCTAAAGAGAGACAGGCTGAGCTGAAAAAGGGATATCACTTCACCTGCAAGTGTGTGAAATGCGTTGAAGAAATCAATGTGAGTCTTTACTTTACAGTTTCATTCTTTTTTTTAACTCTTCTCAAATAATGCAAAAGATCCTGGAAAAAGAATTCCAGCTGTATAAACCGATAGATAGTTTTCTTTTAAACTACTATCTTCGAACTTGGTTTGTATTGATGGTCTCGGGATAAGGTCCGTGGTTTCATAAATGAGTGTGCACCATTATATAGCTTCCAATGTTCAAAGTAATGAAACAAAATATATTGGGCAATAATCAGATCCAGGCACTGCTTTACTTTCTATTATTACTGAAATTTTAAATAATGATAGTACCCTATGCTCATGCATACATTAGCCAAGGCAGTTGATACCGGCATGGATCTATTCTCAGTAATGCACTAGATAGTAAGTGATTTCCAAAGTCCATAAAGAAAGTGTTTCACATACATTAACTTGCAATACATGCATTGCAGTGCAAAATAAATATGTTCTCATTGTCAAGCTAATCTTGTTTACATTCTGATGTTTTCTGTATATTTCAGTCATTCGGGCCAGATGATGGTTTAAGTAAAGAGCTCCGAGACCGTCTGAAGAAATCCTTGGAGAAAATAGAGGATTTAGTGGAGTCACAAGATATCCTTTGTTGCCATTTAAGTTTATTTAGAAAGTGACTACTAGTTATATTACCTTATAACCTGTCACTAAGACCCCTTTACAGTACTTTTTTGTATTGGTTTGTCTGATTTTTCTGCTTCTATTGAAAGTAAGTTATTTTTGGAGTGGATTTGTCCTTTAAGTTTATTTAGAAAGGGACTATAGTTGTCAATAAGTTGAAATACAAGGAATAAAGTCAATGACTAGTACTAACCAGTATTATACAACGCCTACTAAGATTCTTGCAACCTCATTGGTCAATTCTTGATCACATGACATGCGCTAAAAGTACCATTGAACGGCATCATTGACGCGGAGTGCAATTTCGTTTGATCCTTTCGCACCATTGCACTCTGACGTCACTAGCGATGTACAAAGTATATGGTGAGCTAAGTGACGTCAGAGTGCAATGGTGCGAAAGGATCAAACGAAATTGCACTCCGCGTAACAATAAACATAAAGGTTGGTACGCGCGGCGCATGGTACGCGCGTGGTTTGCTGCCTGCTTAATAGTGCGCGCTCACTATCAGCAATTTCATAAATTGAAAACAAACAAAAATCGCTGAGATTTAGGCCTAGGAAAACTGTTTTAAGCCCGTTAACGTCCGAGGTGTTGTATAAAACAAATAGTGAATGGTCTTTATTCGTGCAATGGAACAATATTTTGCATTCGGTGAAAGATGAGACGCGCCATTCAACTCGGCTACGCCTCGTTGAATATAGCGTCTCTTATCTTTCACCTCGTGCAAAGTCTTGTACCATTGCACTCATGACCATTCACTATTTGTATATTATACAACGCCTACTAAGATTCTTGCAACCTCATTGGTCAATTCTTGATCACATGACATGCGCTAAAAGTACCATTGAACGGCATCATACTCCAGCAGTGCAATTCCGTGTGATCCTTTCGAACCATTGCACTCTGATGTCACTAACGATGTACAAAGTATATGGTGAGCTAAGTGACGTCAGAGTGCAATGGTGCGAAAGGATCAAACGAAATTGCACTCCGCGTAACAATAAACATAAAGGTTGGTACGCGCGTGGTTTGCTGCATGCCTGCTTAATAGTGCGCGCTCACTATCAGCAATTTCATCAATACACCAGTTTACAGTTGTATCAGTGCGCATGCGCAGACAGTTGACCTCGGGTCATTGGCCCCAAAACGGGGCAAATAACATCTGACCTCTGGTATTTATGCGTAAATTAAGATTGCGCCCATGTAAATGATGATGTGCGCGCACAACGCAGCGCGTAGGCAGTGATATCATCATAATTTGCATGGGCGCAATCTTAATTTACGCATAAATACATGACCTCTAGGTCATCGGTTTTGTTTAAAATGGCGCACACAACTGTAAACTGGTGTTTTGAAAACAACAAAAAATCGCTGAGATTTAGGCCTAGGAAAACTGTTTTAAGCCCGTTAACATCCGAGGTGTTGTATAAAACAAATAGTGAATGGTCTTTATTTGTGCAATGGAACAATATTTTGCATTCGGTGAAAGATGAGACGTTCCATTCAACTCGGCTGCGCCTCGTTAAATATAGCGTCTCTTATCTTTCACCTCGTGCAAAATCTTGTACCATTGCACTCATGATGACCATTCACTATTTGTATAATAGGGACTTTTAGATTCGCACGAAGACAATGGGGATTGCTACGATCGACGTCCTTTTAATGCACTGCCTTGAATGGACGTCACACGTATCAGTCCACGCAAATCTAAAAGTCCCTTCTATCAAATTGTAGTCCTTTCTCTTATAATTATGTGTGCTCTCTTTTTCTCTATATACATTCTTCCGAGCTTTTTGTCCCCATCTCGATCAGTTTTCATTGCATGGGTTTATTCTTTCTTAATGGTGATATTTACGTTGGGCTAAATTGTTAGAGCTGTGTAAACCCTACCTGAAGCAGATGGACTCCTCTAGCAGTCTTCCAGCCAATCATCATCTCCTAGTGAAGGTCAGATATAGGGCATTTATGGCATACATGCACTCCGAAGAATGGGAGAAAGCTGCTGAGATTGGAAAGCTAAACATAGAGCCTTACAGGTAAGACTAGGTTCATTATAAATATTGCAAAGAACAATAGTACTATTCAGATAGATGATATATATATAGATTTTTAAAATAATGAACAGACCGTAAATGGTACATTAGTTAAAGAGCAAGTCCACTCCAAAAAATAACATAATTTCCATAGAAGCAGAAAAATCAGGCAAACCAATAAAAAAAAAATTGAGCAAAATCAGATAACTAATAAGAAAATTATGAATTTTTGATGACATGAAAAACTTTCAAAATCACAATACAAACTGGCAAATCACGCATGAGTCTGCGACATCATGTCCTCACTATCCACTAATTATTTTCTTTATATTGATAATATAAATTTCCTATTTCCCCCCTAAGAATCTTATTTCTTACGCCAGCATCCAAGTTAGATTGATAGCAATATGTGTTTGTGTGGATGCACTAATATAGAGTAATTTCTTTCCAGTTAAATCGTGAAAAATGTTAATTTTGATTAACTATTTATATAAAAGTGAGTAATTATGAATACACAATATTCAGAAAATAGTACCAATTCTTCAAAGTTCATAAAAGATTTTGGTGAAATGTCAAGCACGGAATATGAAACAGATCATATAACCTGGGCAAAAGCATGGGAAGATCAAGTTTTGGGGGATAAAAAGGGAAATTAATGGGATTAAACTATATAAAGCAATTGATAAATGGTGAGGAAAAATTTAATGACGTCACAAACTGATAACCAAATTGGCAATTTGTTTAGTACGGTGATTTCCATTGTAAAACCAGTTTTATGACTGAATGTTTATGTTATTTGATTTAGATACCACTATGGACCATATAGTCCGGGTCCAGGGATGCATCTCCTGAGCATGGGTAAAGTACTGCTTAAACTAAAGAGAATTCCGGAGGCTAGCAAATATCTCACAGAGGTAACTAACTAAAAAGTATTTCCTAATTGATTGGATTGTATTTGAATGTAGACTACAATGGTGGACGTTTTCATTTCTACTGAACTTTTCTTTTGGGTTTTTTCATTAAGCCGTTTCGACAACTTTTGACTTTAAGGAGAGTAGAGTAGTGCATTTATTAATGTTTGCTATTAAGTAATTACAGGAATTGGTTAATCTTAAGGATGGTGGGGGTGGAGAAGATTTGATTTGATTTGATTTATTGGTTTTTGCATCTTTTTCTTTTTCATCATACATTTTTATGAACATAATATGGTTGATACAATATTTTAAAGATAAACTCCAGTTCTAGAAATGCGATTGCATTGTGAAAGAAAAGGTGTGGAATGGATCAGAAACAGTTGATCATGTAGCATGTAAGTATTGGTGTGCACTGCAAGGTTCTGGAGTCATCAAAATCATAATAAATTTGGCCGAGTCTTGGTAAAGTAACAAGCACTGTACACAGAAAGCTATATATGGGACAACACACATGGTGTCGGGGCTAGTACTACCTTGATTTCCTTGTCTTTCTATGCTCAATACTCAGCCAGTATACATTTTCTTCCAAAATTGTTTGGCACATGTCATTATTTGTAATCTTGAACATTCAGTGTAAGTTTCGTTTGATTCTGTGAGAATTTTTTTTTTTTTTTTTTTTTACCAGAACTGGAGTTTATCTTTAAGTGTATATAATTTTATACAGATAGTAAACGAAATTAAAGAAATATATTGAATGCATTATTAACCTACATAAGATGCAGGAGGGCTACATAAATAGGCAAAGTAGCTTGACGTGCTCACAGCCCTCAACTTAGACCCCGGCCCCCCCACTCAGGTTTCAAAATGACCGCATGCGTGTTGCCAAAATGTCCTTTTCGTAACAAAAGAAAAAGGTCGAGCCGTATTGACTTTACACACCGGACTTTTGCTGAAAAGGGGGGGGGTGCGGAAAAAGGCTCGTATACAAAAGAAAAAGGTCGAGCCGTATTGACTTTACACACCGGACTTTTGCTGAAAAGGGGGGGTCGGTTGGAACACGCATATGCGTACCCTAAATAACACTGAGTGGGGGGGGCCGGGACTTAGACACAACAATAAAAAAATAAAAAAAAGAGTGACTTGCAGAGAAGAAAAGGAAAGGGGAGAGAAGGAGCGTTTGTAATAATACAATGGATCTAATACATCTGCTGATTGAATGCAGGTTCATTCATGGATGGTGATGCTCAACAGAAAACACAGTGAGATCCAGAATAATTTCAGGCGCCCGAACCCCATTTACCCACACTGTTGGTCTGATTCCATGAACAATCTTTATACAGGTAGTTTTGTCTGACAAAAGGCACATCAAATCACAGTACATCTTAACCAAGTTCATTGTATTGGACATACTTATTGAGAAATCTAAACTGTGTCAGTTGCCTTGATATGAATTAGCTAGAATGATAGATGAACAAGCGCTTAATCAATAAGAAAGGAATTCGATATACTGAAATCCATGCATTTTTCCCACACCGTACAAAAACTATGCAAGTACATGGATACTATTCCAGATATGGTTTACAGTTAACTTCCAAACAGCAATTAGCAAGGTATAAACATAAAATGCAAAAATATGCATGATTAATCTTTATTACAAATATATAAATTGCCTTTTTGTATAGTTCTCTTTACTATTACACTAACTCACCCCTCTTGAGCTCTCGAGGAGAGACTTCTGGCGAGAAACCGAGACTAGAATTAGACCAAATAGCTAGTGCACCATCTCCAACCAAATGCCATCTCCAACCAAATGATGAAGTAAGACCTCTGTAACATCAATTATAACTTAAATGATAACTTCTAAAACTTTCAAGTTCTTATAAAGTGACATGCAAACCTTTGATGTAATACAAATATTATATATTCCCAACCTTTTCAAACTCAAGCTCGACAGCGAAATAATGATAATGATACAATTTATCTCTTTACCTAGCTATTACTGTATATCTGCAGGTCTTCTTTTGTATTGCTAAGAAAAGGAGCTATTCCACCTCAAGGTGTCTGGAATACATTACAGTACAGGTATAAAATTTCATACACAATACTTTATACTGAGAAGCAACATTCCTAACACAGGTGTAGGCTATAGGTTTTCTAGACCAACTTATTATGAAAAGCAGTTGATGATAGGCCTCCAAATATTGACATGAATCTACCCATCTGGGTACACTATACACAGCGTTTCTCTGTAAATTCTTCTAGTGGTATCATTGTCACATGGTAACAGCAGGTATATGAAAACACAACTCACAACACTCCTTGAATAAGACACACAAGAGCTGTCCACTAAACATTACTCTAAGTTGCCTCTTTGAGGTTTCAATCAAATGATGTATGTCAAAACATTCTAATTTTACTAAGAACTTACCACAGATGCTGCAGAACATTGTGAAGTCTGAAGTTCTGTTCAAAGTTACTTTTTCTGTCACATCACCTTCATTTGCTTAAGTAGTTAGTCGATGGTCTAAGTTCATCAGGGACCTCCTCAACAAACAGAATTAAGAAACATGTTCTACACTTTGACCTGTCACACTATGATGGATGATTGTTTCATTTATATATTTATTTATTTGTGATATTTAGACAGGGTAACTCATTATCACCAATAATGGCCCTGTTAAACATAAATGATAACAATAGTTTTTTTGAAAAAATAACAAAATTATGAACATAAACTCATAACAGCAACAAATAATCAATGAGAACATGTATAAACATATAAACAAAGTATTTGGTATCCTCGTAATGAATGAATGGTTTGTTTGTTTTGTTCAAGAAAACGTTGTTGCATAGTTATAACATAATATAGACGGTAATTAGTTTTTAAATCCAATGAAAAATAACTATTAGCATAATTATGTAGGTATGTATCAAACTTTTTTTAAAGGCAAAATATACTATTGAGAGTTCAAAAACAAAGTATAGTAACTACTTAGGCTCAGTTAAGAAAGGCATTAGGAATACCAAAATTGTTATTTACATATTTACCCCAAAAAAATATTACTGGATAGTAACTTACTGGATAATTAATGCTTTTAATCTAGTACAGCAATTGAATGTACACTCTTAAATAACAATAAATATACAAATATTTTTATAACTGATTATATGAAATCATTCTTTCAGTTTGAAAAGCATTATGTCGTCCTACATTCAGGGCTAAGAAACAGACATTCAAACATTTTGTGCAAGCAGGACAATTACAAATGTCACATTCTTGACAAAGTCAAAAAATAAAGCATCAAGTGAAATTTTCCTTGCAATGAGGATGTTTATGAATACCACATTTTATTATGTCGTTCTGCAAGCGCATCATTAACCAATCGTTTGATTTTTACAAGAAAAATGTGCTGACTCTAAGAAAGAATGTATATATGCTTGCATGTAAGTAAACAAAACCAGGGGACCTACAGCTTTAAGTCATCTCCAAGAGACTCGGGAATGAGGATTAATGCCTTACCATAGGGCACACACATTGACTTGGTTCTGAACCTGGGACCTCCAGTTTATGAGACCCATGCTCTACCACTGAGCCGTTGCGCTTCTTTGATTTATTTATTGTTGTATACAAATCGATCAGGAGCATATGCTGAACAGATTGTTTTTTAAGGGCAGAAAGTGTTATGTAGAAAAGAAACTGATGTGTCCATTTTTAAATTCCAAATGAAAAAAATATGTGAATAATGTCCCTCTTTTCAGCAAACTCTTTCATTTAGAACTGTATGAATACAAATGTTGTTTGACTTACTGATTGTATGTTTTACTTTCATTTTAACAATCATTCCATTAGCACAATATACTAGTACCTTACCTTTTCTCTCCCAATCCCATATAGATTGAATTTTTCCTTTATTTTCTTGGGTAAATAAATGTGTCATTATAATATGTATCGGTTTTAACTGTTCTTGTTTTTAGAGCATCTATGGTGAACCATTCCTGTGATCCTAACTGTCTAGTAGTGAGTGATGGGAGGAAACTTCAACTCAGGACCGTTAAAGATGTCAAAGAAGGAGAAGAGGTAAGACCACATATTTTATTTTTATTCTAAACTGAAATACCACATTTATTTTATTCCTTATGTTCTGGATATGCACATAAGAGAAAATACATTAAATATTTTTAAATAAATGTAATTGACTGTTGCTTTAAATATGGATTCTGTCAGGATTATTATCAACTATAATTTCATACCACAACATTTTCAGGATTAGCCTACCAGTGTTTATAAGATTTCCATCAGCACACCCAAATGGTTCAGTTTATATGTGAGAATCCAAGGATTCAATATATATTATGTTCTAGATTTGCAAAACTATGACCTTGAAAAACATAATGTGTTTTACTTGTACATGTAAGATCCTTACAACCGGTTTTCGTTTGGTTTAAGTGTACAATCAGCTATGTAGATTCGATCCTCCCAGCTAAAGAGAGACAGGCTGAGCTGAAAAAGGGATATCACTTCACCTGCAAGTGTGTGAAATGCGTTGAAGAAATCAATGTGAGTCTTTACTTTACAGTTTCATTCTTTTTTTTAACTCTTCTCAAATAATGCAAAAGATCCTGGAAAAAGAATTCCAGCTGTATAAACCGATAGATAGTTTTCTTTTAAACTACTATCTTCGAACTTGGTTTGTATTGATGGTCTCGGGATAAGGTCCGTGGTTTCATAAATGAGTGTGCACCATTATATAGCTTCCAATGTTCAAAGTAATGAAACAAAATATATTGGGCAATAATCAGATCCAGGCACTGCTTTACTTTCTATTATTACTGAAATTTTAAATAATGATAGTACCCTATGCTCATGCATACATTAGCCAAGGCAGTTGATACCGGCATGGATCTATTCTCAGTAATGCACTAGATAGTAAGTGATTTCCAAAGTCCATAAAGAAAGTGTTTCACATACATTAACTTGCAATACATGCATTGCAGTGCAAAATAAATATGTTCTCATTGTCAAGCTAATCTTGTTTACATTCTGATGTTTTCTGTATATTTCAGTCATTCGGGCCAGATGATGGTTTAAGTAAAGAGCTCCGAGACCGTCTGAAGAAATCCTTGGAGAAAATAGAGGATTTAGTGGAGTCACAAGATATCCTTTGTTGCCATTTAAGTTTATTTAGAAAGTGACTACTAGTTATATTACCTTATAACCTGTCACTAAGACCCCTTTACAGTACTTTTTTGTATTGGTTTGTCTGATTTTTCTGCTTCTATTGAAAGTAAGTTATTTTTGGAGTGGATTTGTCCTTTAAGTTTATTTAGAAAGGGACTATAGTTGTCAATAAGTTGAAATACAAGGAATAAAGTCAATGACTAGTACTAACCAGTATTATACAACGCCTACTAAGATTCTTGCAACCTCATTGGTCAATTCTTGATCACATGACATGCGCTAAAAGTACCATTGAACGGCATCATTGACGCGGAGTGCAATTTCGTTTGATCCTTTCGCACCATTGCACTCTGACGTCACTAGCGATGTACAAAGTATATGGTGAGCTAAGTGACGTCAGAGTGCAATGGTGCGAAAGGATCAAACGAAATTGCACTCCGCGTAACAATAAACATAAAGGTTGGTACGCGCGGCGCATGGTACGCGCGTGGTTTGCTGCCTGCTTAATAGTGCGCGCTCACTATCAGCAATTTCATAAATTGAAAACAAACAAAAATCGCTGAGATTTAGGCCTAGGAAAACTGTTTTAAGCCCGTTAACGTCCGAGGTGTTGTATAAAACAAATAGTGAATGGTCTTTATTCGTGCAATGGAACAATATTTTGCATTCGGTGAAAGATGAGACGCGCCATTCAACTCGGCTACGCCTCGTTGAATATAGCGTCTCTTATCTTTCACCTCGTGCAAAGTCTTGTACCATTGCACTCATGACCATTCACTATTTGTATATTATACAACGCCTACTAAGATTCTTGCAACCTCATTGGTCAATTCTTGATCACATGACATGCGCTAAAAGTACCATTGAACGGCATCATACTCCAGCAGTGCAATTCCGTGTGATCCTTTCGAACCATTGCACTCTGATGTCACTAACGATGTACAAAGTATATGGTGAGCTAAGTGACGTCAGAGTGCAATGGTGCGAAAGGATCAAACGAAATTGCACTCCGCGTAACAATAAACATAAAGGTTGGTACGCGCGTGGTTTGCTGCATGCCTGCTTAATAGTGCGCGCTCACTATCAGCAATTTCATCAATACACCAGTTTACAGTTGTATCAGTGCGCATGCGCAGACAGTTGACCTCGGGTCATTGGCCCCAAAACGGGGCAAATAACATCTGACCTCTGGTATTTATGCGTAAATTAAGATTGCGCCCATGTAAATGATGATGTGCGCGCACAACGCAGCGCGTAGGCAGTGATATCATCATAATTTGCATGGGCGCAATCTTAATTTACGCATAAATACATGACCTCTAGGTCATCGGTTTTGTTTAAAATGGCGCACACAACTGTAAACTGGTGTTTTGAAAACAACAAAAAATCGCTGAGATTTAGGCCTAGGAAAACTGTTTTAAGCCCGTTAACATCCGAGGTGTTGTATAAAACAAATAGTGAATGGTCTTTATTTGTGCAATGGAACAATATTTTGCATTCGGTGAAAGATGAGACGTTCCATTCAACTCGGCTGCGCCTCGTTAAATATAGCGTCTCTTATCTTTCACCTCGTGCAAAATCTTGTACCATTGCACTCATGATGACCATTCACTATTTGTATAATAGGGACTTTTAGATTCGCACGAAGACAATGGGGATTGCTACGATCGACGTCCTTTTAATGCACTGCCTTGAATGGACGTCACACGTATCAGTCCACGCAAATCTAAAAGTCCCTTCTATCAAATTGTAGTCCTTTCTCTTATAATTATGTGTGCTCTCTTTTTCTCTATATACATTCTTCCGAGCTTTTTGTCCCCATCTCGATCAGTTTTCATTGCATGGGTTTATTCTTTCTTAATGGTGATATTTACGTTGGGCTAAATTGTTAGAGCTGTGTAAACCCTACCTGAAGCAGATGGACTCCTCTAGCAGTCTTCCAGCCAATCATCATCTCCTAGTGAAGGTCAGATATAGGGCATTTATGGCATACATGCACTCCGAAGAATGGGAGAAAGCTGCTGAGATTGGAAAGCTAAACATAGAGCCTTACAGGTAAGACTAGGTTCATTATAAATATTGCAAAGAACAATAGTACTATTCAGATAGATGATATATATATAGATTTTTAAAATAATGAACAGACCGTAAATGGTACATTAGTTAAAGAGCAAGTCCACTCCAAAAAATAACATAATTTCCATAGAAGCAGAAAAATCAGGCAAACCAATAAAAAAAAAATTGAGCAAAATCAGATAACTAATAAGAAAATTATGAATTTTTGATGACATGAAAAACTTTCAAAATCACAATACAAACTGGCAAATCACGCATGAGTCTGCGACATCATGTCCTCACTATCCACTAATTATTTTCTTTATATTGATAATATAAATTTCCTATTTCCCCCCTAAGAATCTTATTTCTTACGCCAGCATCCAAGTTAGATTGATAGCAATATGTGTTTGTGTGGATGCACTAATATAGAGTAATTTCTTTCCAGTTAAATCGTGAAAAATGTTAATTTTGATTAACTATTTATATAAAAGTGAGTAATTATGAATACACAATATTCAGAAAATAGTACCAATTCTTCAAAGTTCATAAAAGATTTTGGTGAAATGTCAAGCACGGAATATGAAACAGATCATATAACCTGGGCAAAAGCATGGGGAGATCAAGTTTTGGGGGATAAAAAGGGAAATTAATGGGATTAAACTATATAAAGCAATTGATAAATGGTGAGGAAAAATTTAATGACGTCACAAACTGATAACCAAATTGGCAATTTGTTTAGTACGGTGATTTCCATTGTAAAACCAGTTTTATGACTGAATGTTTATGTTATTTGATTTAGATACCACTATGGACCATATAGTCCGGGTCCAGGGATGCATCTCCTGAGCATGGGTAAAGTACTGCTTAAACTAAAGAGAATTCCGGAGGCTAGCAAATATCTCACAGAGGTAACTAACTAAAAAGTATTTCCTAATTGATTGGATTGTATTTGAATGTAGACTACAATGGTGGACGTTTTCATTTCTACTGAACTTTTCTTTTGGGTTTTTTCATTAAGCCGTTTCGACAACTTTTGACTTTAAGGAGAGTAGAGTAGTGCATTTATTAATGTTTGCTATTAAGTAATTACAGGAATTGGTTAATCTTAAGGATGGTGGGGGTGGAGAAGATTTGATTTGATTTGATTTATTGGTTTTTGCATCTTTTTCTTTTTCATCATACATTTTTATGAACATAATATGGTTGATACAATATTTTAAAGATAAACTCCAGTTCTAGAAATGCGATTGCATTGTGAAAGAAAAGGTGTGGAATGGATCAGAAACAGTTGATCATGTAGCATGTAAGTATTGGTGTGCACTGCAAGGTTCTGGAGTCATCAAAATCATAATAAATTTGGCCGAGTCTTGGTAAAGTAACAAGCACTGTACACAGAAAGCTATATATGGGACAACACACATGGTGTCGGGGCTAGTACTACCTTGATTTCCTTGTCTTTCTATGCTCAATACTCAGCCAGTATACATTTTCTTCCAAAATTGTTTGGCACATGTCATTATTTGTAATCTTGAACATTCAGTGTAAGTTTCGTTTGATTCTGTGAGAATTTTTTTTTTTTTTTTTTTTTACCAGAACTGGAGTTTATCTTTAAGTGTATATAATTTTATACAGATAGTAAACGAAATTAAAGAAATATATTGAATGCATTATTAACCTACATAAGATGCAGGAGGGCTACATAAATAGGCAAAGTAGCTTGACGTGCTCACAGCCCTCAACTTAGACCCCGGCCCCCCCACTCAGGTTTCAAAATGACCGCATGCGTGTTGCCAAAATGTCCTTTTCGTAACAAAAGAAAAAGGTCGAGCCGTATTGACTTTACACACCGGACTTTTGCTGAAAAGGGGGGGGGGTGCGGAAAAAGGCTCGTATACAAAAGAAAAAGGTCGAGCCGTATTGACTTTACACACCGGACTTTTGCTGAAAAGGGGGGGTCGGTTGGAACACGCATATGCGTACCCTAAATAACACTGAGTGGGGGGGGGCCGGGACTTAGACACAACAATAAAAAAATAAAAAAAAGAGTGACTTGCAGAGAAGAAAAGGAAAGGGGAGAGAAGGAGCGTTTGTAATAATACAATGGATCTAATACATCTGCTGATTGAATGCAGGTTCATTCATGGATGGTGATGCTCAACAGAAAACACAGTGAGATCCAGAATAATTTCAGGCGCCCGAACCCCATTTACCCACACTGTTGGTCTGATTCCATGAACAATCTTTATACAGGTAGTTTTGTCTGACAAAAGGCACATCAAATCACAGTACATCTTAACCAAGTTCATTGTATTGGACATACTTATTGAGAAATCTAAACTGTGTCAGTTGCCTTGATATGAATTAGCTAGAATGATAGATGAACAAGCGCTTAATCAATAAGAAAGGAATTCGATATACTGAAATCCATGCTTTTACATAAAGACAGCAAAAGTGACCTTGCTAGCATGCTAGGAACATGTATGATGATGTAGATCAATATTTTCTCTTTCTCTCTTTAAACTGTCCTCCAACTTTTCCTTACTTTTTCTGCTTCTGAATTATATGAAGATTAATTTGTGCCGAAGGTGTCTCTGTTATTTATTTGTTTATTTTTTTAATTCATTACTTTGTTTTTCAGGCAATGAGTGTTTTGGAGGTAACGCATGGCCCACATCATTCACTGATGAAGACAGAGTCAATGAAAGTTTGGCTCCTTATATCTAGGTCTCACGAAAGTCACCCCAAATGGATGAACTGATTAATACACGAATTTCTCTGTAGCAGTAGATGTCACTGAACATAGTAAATATGGGAGGACAGAGTGACGGTGAGAGTGGGATCGAACGAAAACAACAAGACATAACGGCCCGAATTCACAAAGGAGGTTTGTCGACAAACCAAGGTTTGTCGACAAACCTCCTTTTGTTTCGCCAAACCTCCTTTTGTTCTTTACAAACCAGGTTTGTAAAAAACGCGTAAAAACACGTCATATGACGTACGAAAACCAAGGTTTGTCGACAAACCTCCTTTGTGAATTCGGGCCAACAAGATTGAGAAGCTCCATGGTGTACAATCTATTCTAAATGTAGTCATTGTAGTTTGTACGTCCATCTAGAAATTTGAACACCAGGGCCCTATTTCATAGTACATAAAACATGTTCCGATCATTGTTATAAAGTACTGAAAACCTTGCATGTGATTGCCTGTGAGCAGATTTATCATAGATATGTGACAAGTTTGATGAAACAGGGCCAATGTAGTTTTATCAAAGATGTGTTTTATGAAACTTATTACTGAGTACTTTGAAGAATTCAACGTCCAATCTTTATTTAAACACCTTTATTAACAATTGTATTTTCATTAATGTGATAAATAACCAGTGACGCCATAGATATATCATGGACCCTACAACAGATGGACTAATAATGAGAGTCTTTCTTTGATCACATCATGAACACCGCCACCTGATAATGTGTATGTTGATGAGGACATTCATTTGACGCGACAATGCTGATTATGTAATCCTTCATCATCACAAACAAAAGAACATTTTACATTTCTTCAGATTCTTCATTCGCTGGGCAAGGGCCAAGAGTGTAGTTTCTGGAAAAGTATCGTGATTTAAGACTAGTTAGAGGAGCAATGAACCCCAAATTAGGAAAATTTGTGTGATATTAGATTGATTATTAAAGAAGTGGACACTGATGAGCATACATTTGGACTTGCCAAACTTTGAAAAATACCTATACTTTACTGTCCTATTACCTTCTATTTCTTGGAAATGGATAGGATAAGTTTTTTAATGAAGTTTAACATCATTGAATTACAGCCATATTTACAGGTATCGCTTGTAAACTGTTTCTAATTCCCTATAGAAAATATCATACAGGTCAATATTTATATGTACGCCACATCTGCACATGCATTTCCGTGATTTTAAGTGATTCAGTTTCATTTTGTTGATACTTCAAGGCACAGTTTGGGTTTTTTATGGCTGACTGGGGGCGGTCGTGATGAGATCAAAGCTTGGAAGCATGTTTGGAATGTCATTATGATACTTTTGACAGAGTCAGGTGCATGGATGTATTATGGTACCGATCAGTGTCCATTTGTAGTAGGTCCATAGATATATATATACATGAGTTGTTTATATATTTTGTTTTACTATTTGAATAACAATTAATTTTGAATCGCATAATACGTCCCATTGTTGTTGGAGATGTTCTTGAGTGTTTCGGTGACTGGTAATTTAGGTGTGTTGACTAGTTATGGGTGTGTCGTGTCTTGTTTCCTACGAGTTTGCTGGGTGAGATGAAGTTTAATTTCTTTTTGCCATTTTTCAAATCGTTGGTTAATCTCATTTTGCGTTTCTGGTTAAATCTATGCACTGTCGCTAGTCGCTGGTTATTTCATGTAATGTATACTAGTATAATATCCCTGTAATATATATCTATGTTTTGCCTCATTTCATTGTTATTTTGTATGTTACCATGTTTATAAAGGGCTAATGTGAAAAACAGCTTTGGCCAACATTGTCATCCTGTGTAAATAATTAAATAAATAAGTTTGAGAAGTGGTATAATGGCTACTGTTGCTACAGCATTTTAAATCGGGGGGGGGGGGGAGGGGGGGTGGGGTGATGCTAGGTCAGAAATATTTTGTCGACAAGTCGAAGAGAAAATACATGTACATGTACATGTAGGGTCATGTACTAACTGAAGAGATGATTGGTCCAAATTCTGACGTAATTCAAAGGAAATCGTAATACATTGGACATGTATTTGTACTCAGTTTACAGGTGTATCTTAAAATAAATTGTTATGCGGTTCGAGCTCGAAACCTGTGGAAAACAGACAAAGAAATATATAGCACTTAGTTATAATTATACAATAATCAAGATTCAACTTAATGTCTTTTATGTGAAGAACAATTTACTTGTACACAGACATGCTGTATTCTCATGCTTTATAATAAAGAAACAGCCAACTTGAATTTTGATATGTTATTTCTTTTCATAGTACATTTATAATTTCCCGGAATGACAGATAGCAAAAGGAGAAGAAAAAGAGGGGGAGGGGTAAAGAAAGATGGGTGTATTAAAGACAAAAACATGTATTAACAGATCAGAACTTGAGAACAAGGATATTCAGATGCAATTTTGCTATCAGAGAAATACACAATGTCAGACAAGAAAGGAAGTACAGATGGAGAGTTATAGTGAGTGGAGACGGGCAAAGGAAGAGTAAAGACTGTCATGTACAGTGAAAGGGAAATGAAAGAAACAGATTGACGATGAAAGTTGATAGACACACCAGTAATTCAAACCAGGGAGATGATAGAGAAGGAGTGGAAACTATTGTAATTTACTCAAACGCATGCGTGAGATTTAAAGCGTAACAATGGGATGCGTAACATTCCACTTGGGTTTGAAGTTCCATGCTCTGAGCCGCTCTTCAACTGCGGGGGAATTTCGGAGACCAGGTACCCGTTTCACATTTATTACAAAATATTGAATTACCGGCAAAATTTCAGTGTAAATTATAAACTTTATATGGGGATTGTATTGGAAAAGAAAAAATATTATCGTTATTTAATCCATGATTTATAATCTTCGATAACTCTACGTTTGCTAATACGTGTTTTTTGTATTTTTGCAGTTGGAAAAAGGGATGAAATTACACAAATGTGTGTTCGCTTGTTCTACTCATTTCACATTCAATAATTGATGTGACATCATTGAAAGGGACAGCGAACAGTTGCTGGGATAACATTTCCTGATGTAGGAGTTCTAAATCCTGAAATATCATGTGCTCTTTTATCTTACCACCTGGTCAACAGATTCAAGATTCAAGATTCAAGATAATATATTGTCATGTAAAAAATACATAAAATTTGTCTTCGGACATTTAAAGGTGCTATACATGTACATAAATATATCAATACAGACAAAATAATTACATTTCAACATAAAATTTAACAATCATTACAATTTTAAGAAGGTTGCATTAAGAGAATAAGATGATACTGAGGAAAAGGCTGTGCCGTTAAAAAGCTGGTTTTGTTTTGTTATTGAGCTCGTCCATCCAGGCACTTCCACGCCAGAACACATCTCTAGCTATCACGCATCAATACACATACACAAATACACGTGACACACCCTTATACCCACCCCTATACACACCTCTTACACACGCACAATATAACCGTACACGCCCTACACACACGGACACTGTAATCAATATGAGAAGTGCTCTGGCCTAGAAATGTCTGGATGGAGACAATGAGACAATAAATTATCTGAGTATAAAATAGCTATTACGCAACGGCGACTTTGAAAGAAGAGAGAAGAGAAAGGAAGAAAGAAACAAGAAGAAGAGGCATTCATGCAAATTACTTAGCTGGGGTGTGGAGGGCAGTGTAACGGAATTGCAGATGCAGATTAGCGCATACATTTTGGGCGGCTTGGAGCATGGCGTCAAAGAAAAGCGGCTTGATTAATTCCACTCATTTCTTTTACCTCTCTGCTCACACTAAGCGCGCGAAAAGCTGCGAGTGATATTAAATGGCGGAGTCTGCAATGGAACATGTGCGTGTTGTTAAATCAGCCACGTGTGGGCGAAGTTTGGTCTTCACTTCAAAATTTGCGAGGGGACAATGTATCCTTGAAGAATTGCCATATGCATATACACTGCACGACGACAAAAGGGGACTCTTCTGTGATTTCTGCCTCAAAAAATGGTATCAACTTTTATTTTGTGTTAAAATATGATAGCCTTAGAAGCTAGCTAGGCTAGGGACTTTGGCTTTAGTCTAAAGTAATAGGGGTCCTATTATTGAAAGTCATGTGCTTTCGTAGATCTAGACAACACAGTGCGTCCCTGAAAAAACGAAAAACGAGAATTATCGATGATTTTCTTTTTTTCTTTTTTTCTTGGCCAATATTATTATAGGTTATTTCCACTGAGAGTATAGAATATCATTCTTCATTTCACTTGGATGATGATATGATAATAAGAATACATAGTATTTATTGGATGCTATGTCTATGATTGATTCAAACATTTTAATTATGATGATAACCATGATAACAATCTAGATCTAGTAGATCTAGGTCTACTAATAGTAGAACTAAGAAGTTTAACAATGATTAAGTTAATCATTATTATGCTAACTTTTGAAATAAAAGTAAGCAATCAATTTGCACAAAACCCAAAAGAGGTCAAGGTTAGTTTGTTAAAGTTTTATAACTTATACTTAAGTTATTAGGTCTACTCCGGCCTGCATTTACACTTAAGGTAGGCCTACTTAGTAGTTGTATGTCATACAGTTTTATGTTTAATGACGTTCATGTAGGTTTGACACTGTTTTGAAGAAAAATAACAAGAATCAAGTCGACTCTAATTTTTATCTTGATTTCAGTTCAACTCTAAAGAAGTGTTCCAGATGCAATTATGTAAGCTATTGCAATAAATCTTGTCAGGTAAATACGAATCTTTTGTTTTGGTTCCCTCCATCATAAACCCATTGCCTATATTGGAGATGAATGATTCCTGAATTAAGTCTATAGAATAAAAGAATTCAAGCAGTCATTGTCCCAGTGAGTTAATAAAAATAACTCTAAAAAAATCAAATAATACTTAATATTTACCCTGAGATAATTTGCCACAAGCCACGTATAATTGGCCACAAGCCATTCTTAAGACCAAGCAGACCTCTATTCTTGAAACTGAATCTTCTCCCAATATCATTTTTACATGATTTTCAACTCTGTGTTTTTATGTATTCATATTACCATAACCTATTACCAGAAATTGTGTGTAATATATTTCAGAGCAATAACGATATTTATAGATATAATACGAGGACTTCAGCAGACACTCGTGGAATATATGGTCATTCTTCATTTTCAAATAGTATCTTTTTATGCCAAGGACCCACTATTTGGAACAAACTACCCCCTAAACTTAAACAGTGTGCATCTTTAAACAATTTTAAGCATAATCTAAAACTTCACCCGATGCAGAAAATTTGAATTTAACAAACGCAATTTTGTATGTGTGTAATAACCTTTGTATTATTGTATTTTCTTTGTCCCTTTTCTGTTTCATGGGTGTACATTTTTAGGATTATCTGCCTATAGGTTTTTGTAACTTTTTTGATGATCCAACCACTTCGTAATTTCCTTTAGTGTATTTTCCATTTTTAATTATTGGTTTATCTATGTTTGCAAGAAATTATTCAATTGTATTCATGCCTTTGTGTGTTTTTTATGAAAGAGGTGAATAAATTCAATTCAATTCAATTCAGATGGAGATATTTTAATATATTATAAATATCTCCATCTTAGGGAAATATTAAGACATTTTTGTTAAGTTGCTAAGCATTATGACAAAGTTTACAGACTTTGGGGCTATGTTATATTAAATTATAATAAGGCTATTAGAGACAGAAGGGTTGTTTGGAATAAGTGGTCATTACAGGAATGACCTGCATAAATAATCAACATAAATAATCAATCCGAATGTGCCTAACCTTCTATGAACAGTTAAATTAAGTGATTTTTACACATAATTATGATTTAAAAGATATTAAAGATGCTGAGTGTTTTTAATTGCTATTGTTAGACTCACTTAGATTGTCGTTTGGTACGGCTTATATTCTCATTTTGATGTTTGAACCCCGTGCAGAGAGGAGACTGGGCAAGATGTCACAAACAAGACTGCAAAACACTGAAGAAAATACATCCCAGGGTACCTTCAGACTTAGCTCAGCTTCTGTCTCAAGTCATCCGAAAGCAAAGACAATCACCTCCGTGTACTCAGGATGATGGGGATTGTTTTCCAACCACCGTAGACCAGTTGGAATCCCATCATGAGAATCTGAGCACTGAGAGCTCGTTGTCTGCGTTGCACAAGTTGAAGCATTGCATTGAAGAGGAGGATGTCCCAACTGATCCAAGAAGCTTGTTGAAGATGTATGGGGCGACTAACTGCAACAGCTTTGGAATATTTGATAACGATTTGATTGTCATTTCAGATGCGATATACTTGAGGTGATTTCTTTTACTATGATTGATACATGTTTTACCTGACTCTAATAAAGAAAGAATGTATATGCTTGCAAGTAAACAATCAGAAGACCGACAGCTTTAATCTTCTCCGTCCTCTCCAAGAGACTTGGTAATGAGGTTTGACCTGGTTTTGGTCATAGTTGCAATGACGACCTCCGTCATTGCCTTGTTTTCGTTCACATTCTGCCCCATTAATATACTTATCCTCCTTATCCTTATCGTCCGGAATCCCATTCGTTTTGCACGTAGTGTTTGTTATTCATAGTTAGGTACTTTCCTCAAGTCCTTTTCCTTTCAAATTTCGTAGGCATCATCTCTGGCATCTCATCAAGGTCACCTACTTTTTCGATTTTCGAAATCACTCATGCATAAACGTCCAGGCGCCATTTCGTCCGTTTCTGGCCCAATTTAAGGCCTTTCTATCTTCCTTCCTATCTCCACTATCCTAGATCCTACAAACTTCTAACAAATTCCTCTAGATAGTATAAGAGATGTTCTTTAATCTGCGACGTATAGCCTGTCCTTCGAAATGCCATCTTCATACTCAAAATTCAAATCTGAAACCGACTCCGTCAACAATCTCTCAAATTCTTGAAAAATTGACCCCTAAATAATCTAAAACTGCCATAACTTTCTCATATAATGTCTGTTTTGTATTCAAATCTCACAGTATCTTTATCTCATAATTGCACAGAGCCATGCATAATTTCAAGCTCCAATGGCTTTGCACAACATAAATAGCGCCCTCTAAAGTTCTGGGAATTGGCTTTCTTTCTGTGGCCGTATCTCCATTATGGCTTGGCAAACC
Source organism: Strongylocentrotus droebachiensis (assembly GCA_035222895.1). Lineage (NCBI taxonomy): Eukaryota > Metazoa > Echinodermata > Echinoidea > Camarodonta > Strongylocentrotidae > Strongylocentrotus > Strongylocentrotus droebachiensis. The sequence goes on along the minus strand of JAVYIG010005084.1, from coordinate 9,154 downwards.
CGTACCCTTTTTTGGATTTAGATACTTGAAGATATGCCCTTTCCAGCCATATACAAAATTATATACCCTAATACTGACCGACTATCAGAAAAATGCCCTCCAAATTCGCCATTTTCAAGAGAATTCCAAAATAACTTCAACTTGCTCTAAAACGGCGATCTTTATACCTACATCAATGAAACTTGGCAGACATATGTATCCATATACGTGGCAACTGTTTGCTAAGTTTGGTAAAATTCAAATATGTCAGCGCAAAGTTATCGCCAAAAATGATGAATTTACTACGCATTACGTAATAGCGCGTTCAATGCGTGCAATACATTGCGCGCAGTTAACAATGGTGTCAAACTGACCGCAATGAAGGGCCCTTTCGAATGATACCAAGTATAATATATGTTCACACAGAAAATTGTGAGTAAATCGCATTTGAACAAAGGTCACTACACGAATTCCGCCGAGTTTCCGCCCGAATCTAACACGTATCGTCTAAGACGTCATTTTTTCAGACTACTTTTCGCCCCCTAAACGTTCTTATTTTTCCTTGAAAATTTGCAGTGACATGCCGAGTTCCAATACGCAGGGCACCTCGTGGCCAGATTTTTGAAATTGGTCAAGGGGGCCATTTAAGACGCCATTTTGTCCTATAAATCTATTTTACATCACGTGTTTCGATAGGATTATCATAGAAAAAAGGAGAGTGGTTTACAATAACAACCATGAAATTTTCTTTTTAATGATACCAAATACGGCCCATAAAGAGACATAAAGAGAGAGAGAAAAACAATTTAACTCCGGTCATAATACAGATCCTGTACGTTTTCCGCCCATGCATTACACGCATTGTCTATGGTGCATATCGGGTTCACGCTTTTGGCCCCCAGAACGATCTTGATTGCAATGACGAACATGCACCAAATCCCATTGGTTTTTGCACGCAGTGCTTGCGAGCCCTTTCTAGGTTCTTTCCCCTAACCCAATTTCTTTCAAACTTCGTAGGCATAGTCACTATCATCCCATCAAGGTCACTGTTGAGGCCTTTCTTTCGCCCTACCTATCTCCAATATCACAGAAGCTACAGACTTCGTACAAATTGCTCTGGATAGTCCGAGAGAAGCTCTTTCGTTTGAAACGTAGAAACATGGCGTCATTGCACGCACATCGTTGTGACACGATTGCATTTCTAGTTTATATTGTACTTGTATGTTAAGCATGATTCCATTAGCATTAATACACTAGTACCTTTTCTCTCCCCAGTCCCATTTTTTATTCTTGTTTGTGGAAATAAATGTGTCATTATTATGTCTCTGTTTTAAGAGCATCCATGGCGAACCATTCCTGTGATTATAACTGTATAGTGGTGTTTGATGAGAGGAAACTTCAACTCAGGACTGTTAAAGATGTCCAAGAAGGAGAAGAGGTAAGACCACATATGTTATTGTCAAATACCACATTTGTTTTTCCTCATGTTCTGGATTTGCAAGTGAGAGAAAATACCCTAATTTTTGTTAAAAGAAATGTAATTGCAATGTTGCTTTATATGGATTCTGTCAGGATTATTACCAACTCATTTCACCATAAAATTGTCAGGATTAATCTACCAGTGTTTATAAGATTCGTATCAGCACTTAATGGTTCGGTTTATATGTTGGAATCCAAAGATACATTTTGCAGTGAAGGACACTTTAACTTTTATGAAGAACTGATGTATATTTCTGTTCCTCTTTAGATATTTGTCACAATTTTAGAAGATCATAATGGTCAGTCTCTAATAAATTTGCTGTTAAGTCTGGTCATGTGACAAAGAATCAAGCAAATCCATGACCTTAAAAAACATGATGGTTTTTACTTGTTCGTTCGTTCGTGCAAAGAATATCAGGGAGTACATCATTTAGATAGGAAGATCCTTATTAATAGGCTGATCACAGTGCATGCATATACATTCTGCCGTGCACGTCAGTGCACAGCAATAGCAAATCTATGCTGAGAAGCCATTTTTCAACTTATGATTTAAAAAATTCAAAAACATGTAACAACATAATTTTTTCACAGATATTTCAGTCATTCTTTTAACCCATTATACGTAAAATCCTGTGGGTGTGGGTATTAGGGAAAGTATTTATTTTATTTTTTTAAAAAGGGATGTTTTTGACACCGCGCAAATTGGGCCAGTGGGTGTGTGAAATCACCACGGACAATACTGCACTAAATATCCCGGCAGATTGGAAAAAACTCCCCTGTAAAAAATGGACTTACCACCAATGTTTCATTCACTGGATTTCAATGACCTTACCATATATGGTACCTGTGACCTTTCCCTGGCTACCCCAGCAACAGGTACATCGGAATTTTGTTTCTACACGAAGTTACATTGAGTTGAATGAATTTTCAGAAAATGCTCATAAATCCGTAAATATTGCCCGATTTTCAAATCCTAAACTGGTTTTCAGTAGTTTAACATCCATAGTTTCTTGCCACATGCTCCGATTTTTAATCCATCGAGTGAAACATTACTGGAAATTGCTGCGAAAGTTCAGCTCATCATTTTATTCAGCGTGACTGTTTTGGTCTCAGTGAGGCCATGGCACAGCACTCACCGAGAATACGTGAACTGGCTGGTTGGACTGCACAAGAAATCGACCTTCTCATCCAAAACAAACAATGTCCAGGTATGTTTTGTGTGATTATTTATGATGAATAATATATATGGAAGTCAAATGTGTAAAATATTAAACTATGAAATGGTTTTAAAGAGAGGTACAAGCTTTTAAAATCGTGATATATTTTCATAGGCCATTTAAGGGAGTAACTATATTAAAACTAATTGCATTGTTTACAACTGTAGTACACGACCCACGCTGCACGCTGTAGAGTTCGCGCATGCGCAGTGAGATTATCCGTGTCTACCGCTATTTACACTTAGTTTACACCCTCCCCAGTTAAATGTCGCTTATATTATGATTGATAGAGGTGGGTTCTTATTATGGGATTTATGATATAATTGGGAGTGTTTTTGTCCTGATGAGTACTATTATTTTGTGTTTGAGAAATCAGTAGTCTGCATTACCAATATAGAAATTTTAATTAGAACTTGAAATCCAAAACTTTGTTGAACATGAACATGATTCAAATCATTTACCATTTACGAACACAAAAAAACCTTTCACAAATATTTCTGTGTGTATTTTTATTTCCAGATCACTGGCACCACAATCCAGTCCCCACCTTTGCCCTTATGGAGACGATACGTAGCGCTATTGACACATCAGATACCAGCTATCGTAAAGGATTTCCACCAATATTGGATTGCCTTGGTCTCAAGAATCCTACTAATTTAGTAGGATTAATATCAAAAATCAAACGCCATGTTTTGCTTTAAATTGGTACCAATCAACTCTCTTCAACACATAGATCCAATTCCAAAAGAAAAAATGTGGAAATACGCCACCATATGGCAAAGCCAGTGTTTACGCATATTTAATTAGGTAAAGCTAATATTCACTTTTTTATCCAATATTGCCATGTATATTGATACATGCAATTGCCTCTCATTTGCAAATGCAAGCATCTACAAAGCTCAAACTTTCTACAGTTGTTTTATATAGATCAGGAAGTTAGGTGAGAAGGAAAAAAAATATATAAACATTGTCTAATTTGCATAACGGTGTTGCGAATATGTAATTAGCTAATTATCAGCTCATTTGCATAATTAATTAGTTTTCATAAATCTTATTATATAAATGGATAGGGATTCATTAGTTGAAGCTTGCCACAAAGTTGTATCAAACAGACTCATTTAAAACTTGAGATATTGCATTTACGCATATTAATTAGCTGGACTTAGTCGTTTTTTGAACATTTCCAAACCTGCGGATTGGTGAAATTGAACAAAATGTGGTTTTTATCAATCCGGTGCACCAAAATGCAACAAGTCTGGTTCTTGAATTTTATTTTTCATGCTTATTTCACTTTGGTTTCACAATACATATCATTTTTAAGACCATGTAATACTCTATTATGTCAAAAAAACACCCTTAAACATGTAAAAAATCCATTTTTGCCATAATTTGCTATTTGCCGCAGGTTTTTGAATGATTTTACGATATCTTCAAAAGACCATATCTCAGGAATGCCTTGACAGAATTTGAAAATTTTTGCAGCAAAATAAATATATCATTGATATCTTTAATATGACACCAAAATAAAGAATGTCTTATGTGTATTATTTTTTTGAGTGCTCTACCTATTATTAAGCCAACAGATTGTCTCATCATCGAGCTCACGAAGTCCGGAAGCGCCGTGGGGGGATTTGTAGATCGTACAATCGTCAATGACATGATCCATAGTTTGGATCTCTCCACAGGCGCAGTTTGGTGATGATTCCGCTCCAATTTTATGTAGGAAATATTGTGTACGGCCAACTCCAATTCTGATACGGTTAAGGTTGACACAGGCTTTTCTTGGGAGGTCACTGCCACTTGGTTTTGCACAGGGCTTTGGGATAAACTCTATCATGTATATATTATACAAATAACATGTGCTTATAATTTAGGATCCTTACAACCTGTTTTTTGTTTGGTTTAGTGTACAATCGGCTATGTAGATGTCATCCACCCAGCTAAAGAGAGACGGGCTGAGCTGGAAGAGAAATATCACTTTACCTGCGAGTGTGTGAAATGCATTGAAGAAATCAATGTGAGTCTTTACTTTACAGTTTTGTTCTGTGTTTAACTCTTCTCAAATGTTGCAAAGGATCCTGAAAATGAAATTCCAGCTGTATATATACCGGTAGGTAGTTTTCTTTTAAACTACTATAAATCTTTGAACTTGAATTGTATTGATGGTCTCGGGATGAGGTCTGCGGTTTCACAAAATTAATGAGTGTGCACCATTATAACTTCCAATGTTCAATGTAGTGAAACAATATATTGGGTGAATAATAACATCCACGCACGGCTTTACTTTCTATAATATACCTCTCTTTAAAAATCTAGCCATCATTGCGGTCGCGATTTTAGCCATACCCTCATACCCGCCCGCCTACCATTCAATAGTCTTTTGAAAAGTGCTCTCGTACCCGCCTATACCGGTACATAGTCTTTTTTTAAATGCCCTCATGCTGCAATCCCCATTGGTTTACGTGTTAAAATTGTCTTTGTGCGAGCGCGGACAACATACAGTTTTTTTTTGTCTGCGATTCCCAAATGATTGAAACTTTCAGTCATTTGTCCAGTGAAGATTAACAGACATGGTCTTAGATTTTCCGTGATGTTTTAACCAATCTTTACTCAATAAAAGGATAAGGTAAGAACTCTTGGTAGATTTTGTTTCAATTCGGCATATACAAGACATATCGCCTGCTTTAACATTGGCGCCTCATGGTCATGACAGGATGCGCTCGCGTTCCCTTGAGCCTATAAAACAGCCAGGCCTCTCAAAGCAGTCGATATCTTATAACTCAAATTAGAAATAATGATATCACTCTCAAGTACACTATGCTCATGCATACATTAGCCAAGGCAGTTTATACATACCTGCATGGATCTATTCTCAGTAATGCACTAGATATTAAGTGATTTCCAAAGTCCATATAGAAATAGTTTCACATGTATGCAATATATGCATTTCAGTACAAAATAAAAAAAACGTTCTTATTGTCAAGAATCTTTCTTACATTCTAATTAAATGTTTTCTGTATTATTTCAGGCATTGGGGCCAGATGATGGTTTAGGTGAAGAGCTCCGAGATCTGAAGAAATCCTTGGAGCAAATAGTGGATGCAGAGAATTCACGAGATATCCTTTGTTGTCATTTAAAGTTTATCTAGAAAATGACTATACAGAGCGACCCAGAAAAAATGAAACCGAGAATTATCGATGTGTTATGACACATATTTGTAAAGCGTAGATCCTCCTCTTTCATTTGATGCAACTCATGCATGAGTGATTGAAAGCAATTTGAAGGAAGGAAACCAAAAAGTCATTTGGCGGGCGGTATCTGAATTCCGAAGAAAAATTCACATTTCTAGAAAGTTCATTTTCTGCTCTTTCATATGACACCTCAATCAGGAAAAACGAGCCAGCAATAACAAAGTTCTGTTTGTTTACAGTGATGCTTGCATTTCCATAATTTGATTTTCACTAGCTGCCTGCCGTAGCAACAAACGGAATTGACAAAAGACTTAACTCCGTTTCGTTGACGATCAAACATAGACAAAAGAGTTCATGCATGGCTGATTGTCAATGAATCGGAGTTAAGCCTTTTGTCAATTCTGCTTGTTGCTACGGCAGGCAGCCAGTGAAAACGATATCAAAACACAGTCTAAGTTCGATTTCGGAGTATGTAGATCAAAGGTCATAGCTCATTAAATATGCCAATCTATTTTCCGTTCGATAACTTTAGTAATATTTGACGGATTTTTATGAAATTTGAAAGAAATGTACATGGTATAAAAAAAACAGCCTAAGTTCGATTTCGGAGTATGAAGGTCAAAGGTAAAGGTCATAGCTCATTAAATATGCGAAAATACTTAATTATATATGCGAACATGTGGTTAACTTCCTTGCCTAGTAATAACATAGTATAGTCTAATGGAGGTAACTTGTTCTGACCGTATATAGGCCATTTGTACCCTGCGAGGGGATGCTACGCTTTGCGTTGACTCGTTGGTAATGGGCCTTATGTTTGTCTTCTTACACTCGCATGTTATTTTTTTTACTTACATTAAACATAGGATGATTTAGGGGTAAGACCGGATAACAATATAAATACAAAAATATATATTCTTCCACCTTGCCATATCCAAGCTGTGGGCTGTTTAGTGCCGACTCACTGCAAGAAGGCCATTCAAATGTCTGTACTCCCGCGAAGCACCAATTAGACATGCCTAACATTACTAATATTGGACACAGTGGCCCGAATTCACAAAGCAAGGTTTGAGCTCAGACCGGGTTTGAGCTCAAACCTCCTTTTGTTTCGCCAAACCTCCTTTTGTTATTTACAAACCTTGTAAATAACAAAAGAAGGTTTGGCGAAACAAAAGGAGGTTTGACCTCAAACCTTGGTCTGAGCTCAAACCTTGCTTTGTGAATTCGGGCCGTCATGTTTATCTCCGTAAATAGCGCCATCACAGCAAAACAAAAAGAGCAGGCAGTGACAGACGCAATTTTAAATTCTGTAGATTTTTTTTTTTAAAGAATTGTATAGACCATTTTTTACCAGTTGAAAACAAGTTTTATACCGAAATTGCGGAATGCGGGACATCCCGCATTTTCGGGATTTTGTCTTCTCCAGAATGCGGGATTGTCCCGTAAAAGCAGGACATTTGACAACTCACTGACCCTATGTTAGTCCTCCCTTTTTCTCTATTCATTTGGCTAATTTACAGTACTATCACATTTCAATTCTCTTCGTTATAATTTATATATGTGCTCTCATTTTCTCTATACATTCTTCCAAGCTTTTTGTCCCATCTCCATCAGTTTTCATTGCATGGGTTTATTCTTTCTTAATGGTGATATTTATACATTGGGCCAAAGTGATACAGCTGTGTGAACCCTACCTGAAGCCGATGGACTCCTCTAGCAGTCTTCCAGCCAATCATCAGCTCCTGGTGATGCTCAGAGATACGGCATTTTTTGCATGCATACAATCACAATCATGGAAGAAAGCTGCTGAGATGGGACAACTGAACATCGAGTCTTACATGTAAGAATAGCTAGGTTCACTTACGACCAGACCGTAAATGGTTCATTAATTAAGCTTTTATAAATACTGATCAGACAGAGGAAGAGTGATATTTACAGCAGATCTTCTCCCTAATATGGCTTATTAACACATGGCGTTTGGCGTTTTGGGGTTATCTCTTGCAAGAACACTAACGGAATAAGATACGACTGGATGCCATGCATGAATCGTGCATGGGGGTAATTTTCCTTGAGGGGTAATTGGCCAGGGGGATACTTTTCCTATATAGGACCCACCGTACATTTAGTAAAACCATAGTTTTATGACTGAATAATTTGTATGTTATTTGATTTAGATATCACTATGGACGATACAATCCCAATGTGGGGATGTACCTCATGAAGATAGGTGAAGTACTGCTTAACCTGGATAGACTTCGAGAGGCTAGAAAATATTTCAAAGAGGTAACTAATTATACAGTATTTCCTAATTGATGTTTTCATTTGTACTGAACTTTTCTTTTGGGGTTTTTCATTCAGCTGTTTTGACAACTTTTGACTTTGTACAAGAGTAGAATCGTGCATTAATTTAGCATTCCCTTGCAGACGAAGTGGGAGGGGATGATCCCGCCGCCCCCCCCCCCCCTCCCACTCAGTGTTATTTAGGGTACGCATATGCGTGTTCCCTCCTTTTGAAAACACCCCCTAAGTCCGGTGTGTAAAGTCAATTTTGTGTATGTACGAGCCGGACTTTGGTGCGTGAAAAGTACCCCTTTACCGGACATTTTGGTAACACGCATGCGGTCATTCCGACCCCGGAGTGGGGGGGGGGGGGGCGGGAGGGATAATATAGTAACACTGTCGCCTGTACTCCGTTCGATAACTTTAGTAATGTTTGACAGATTTTAATGAAATTCGAGATGAAGGTACATTGTATCAAAATACAGCCCAAGTTCGATTTCGGATTATGTAGATCAAATTAGGTCATAGCGCATTAAATATGCAAAAATTGCTTCTAATGTTTTTCAAATGTGGTTTCCGTTCGATAACTTAAGTATTAAAGGGCAAGTCCACTCCAAAAATAACTTACTTTCAATAGAAGCAGACAAATCAGACAAACCAATCAAAAACAAATTAAGCAAAATCGGATAACTATATTTTCTAATTCATTATTTTGTTTTTCAGGCAGAGAGTGTTTTTAAAGTAACGCATGGCCTACAGCATTCACTGATGGCGTCAGTGAAGAAACTGCTCTTTAAGTGTAGGTAAGCCCTTCTGTCTGTAACTGCAGATAAAATCAGCCACTGATCTCAACATGAATACAAGGATTTCTCTGCAGCAGTAGATGACACTGGAAATTACTAAAGATGGAAGGACAGAGTGACAGTGAGAGTGAGATCAAAAGGAAACAACAAGAGACATAACAATGAAGTTTGAACTTTGAAGTTTTATTTATTCCACATTTTACATAGA